>OX103979.1:73667200-73720154 GCA_944470395.2 Schistosoma turkestanicum | reverse complement strand
TGTTAATCTCTAACTTTGATCAATGTAAGGTTTAGCGCAACTTCACCTATTGTCTTCGGTGATTGACTGACTGCCCACACCGGACAGGGTTGGACTCTTTTGGTGGCGCACCGCTTAAAAGTCCTTTTCAGTTTTTAATAGCCGTCTAACAAGAATTGATTCTTGATTTCAATAATAAAAACAAGATTTATTCTCGTTTTTCTTTGCCCTTTATCTCTTCTCCATTATTATTCATTGTTTGTTTAGTATTCATTAACATTTTGGAATAATTTGACCGGTATAAAACGCTGGTTACATCAACATGCATCATTCATATGGTCAATGTGTTTATCATCTGACACAGTGAATATTGATCATCCTGTTAATAATCATAATGAAGATTTCGTGTTTGAATTAATCAACAGTAAACAAACTAACCTATCGAATTGTTTTCTCACACAACAATTCATTCAATTACATACGATTATTGAAGCATTGCTTACTAAGAAGAATAATTATTCTCAAAATGTAATATCCCCATCGTCTACATCATCATCATCATCATCATCGCGTACATTGGATAAGAAGAATACGCCATCATTGGAATTGTTGTCCACTTATCGTGAATTGATTCATTTTGCTTATCGGAAAACTGGTGAACAATGGACATTGTCATTACCGAATTTAAATGCATTGATTCATTCAAAATTATCAATAAAAAGTAATAAACGAATGCCAATGGATCATGATAAAAAGGTTTGTCATTTTAATTGTGAAAGAATCGTTTTTTTCAAAATGCCCTGTGTGGTGGTGGTGGTGGTAGGATTGAGAGTGTGGCGAGAGTATATGGTCTCTCCATCTTGGGACTGTCAAGTAAGCAATGCAGTTGTTGTTGTTGTTGGGAAACGAGTACTAGTTAAGGATGGCAGAAAATAATAGATGAAGTCATAGTTCAGGATGCGGTTCTCACCTTCGAAATGCAAAATGTTGCTTCAAGATTGGGTTGCTGCATCGGCCCCCTGAACTAGTGATAGGGAGTGATGTAGTCGAACGTGTTGACCGCTTCACTTATCTGAGGAGTCTCGTCAGTGCTGTTGGCCTGGTGACTGACGAAATCTCAGCTCGGATACAGAAGGTTCGATTGGCTTTTGCCAACCTGCGTCACTTATGGCGTAGGCGAGATATTCGCTTGCTAACCAAAGGGCGGGTGTACTGCGCAGCAGTTCGTTCCGTTCTCTTATATGGCTGTGAAACATGGTCGTTAAGAGTAGAAGATGTTCGTAGGTTACTAGTATTCGATCATAGATGTTTAAGAAGCATTGCTCGTATACCGTGGGACAACCGAGTAAGCAATGCTATCGTTAGGAAACGAGTTCTTGGTAAGGATGGCAAATCAATAGATGAAGTATTTGGGACATGTGTTACATATGCCGAACCACCGACTGCCTCGTCGAGCTTTGTTTTGTGGTGTAGGAGTAGGTTGGAAGAAATCTGGGGGTGGCCAGACCAAAACATGGCAGAAATCCATGAAGTCACTGACAAGTGGACTGAGATATGTTGGTAGATGTAGGCTATCACATTGCGGTCCTTGAGACGAAAGTCACCCATGGTTAGAGACCTTGAATGACATGGCTCAAAATCGTTCACAGTGGCTCATGTGCATCCACTCTTTGTGTTCTCTAAAATTCTAAGCTTCTGCATTCCTCATAATCTCTACCTTTCTCATTCTAAATTTATCTTTGCTCCCTAATCTTCTCCATTGCTGCTAATAATTTTACTATCGCTATTACTCTTGGATTTGAACTGACAGTTGCGTATGTGTGCTGATGTGTTATGGCAACCAGAACTGATGTACTTATGTACGAAGTTCTGCGTTGTATCTGTTTGCCTGTCAATAGATGAAGTAGTGAAACTTCGTCATTTGAAGTGGTTGGGACATACGTTACGTATGCTCAACCAGCGACTACATCGTCGAGGTATGTTTCGTGGTGTAGGAATAGGTGACCGTTAGACCAAAACATAGCAGAAATCTATGAATTCACTGACAAATGGACTGAGTTGTGTTGCTAGATGCAGGCTACTTGGTCATGTCCCGCGCGACGATAGTAATCGATGGTTAGAGACCTTGATTGACATGGCTCATAACCGTTTGCAATGGCGTCAGTGCATTTATTTTTTGTGTTCTCGCAAATCCTAATCTTCTGAATTCATCATGACCTTCCTCTTTCTCTTTTTAAGTTTATTTCACTAGATTCTATTTCTTGAATGATATGCCCGAACCTTAATCTCTCCAATTCCTGCCAATACTTCTACTACCTCTGTTACCATGAGATTTGAATTGACAATTCGATCTCTGTGTACTAATGTGATATTGCAAGTTGAGCTGATGTCCGTACGTGCGAAGTTCTACGTTGTAACTGACTGACTGACTGACTCTCGTAAAAGAGTTTTTATTCAAAAAATTTAGAGGACATGAAATGGGTGTCCGATCGGCGCCAAACCTGAATGAGTAGACACGGAGGTTCACCATCTGGGAAAATCGGAAAATACAACTTTCAAACCAATGATGTATATCGCCTCCATGATATCGATTGAACTATTGTTTGACAAATTTCTACCCTTTCTTATCCTTTATGTATATATATAGTACGTTAATTTCCTCTCTCTCTCTGCTTCACTTACAATTATCACCTTATGTCTATTTGAACTTTTGTTTTATTGACCTTTTATTCATCTTCATATAAAAATGCCTTGACAAGTGTACGTATGTGTGACTAGATTGTTAGAAATGTGCGTAGTGCAAATACACCACAACATTTTTGAAGGCATCAATATTATGCTTGGTTAACCGACAAGCATGCTGCACATGAACATCGCTGCTGTTTAGGCAACACAAGGAGGGGGGGGCCTCGACGCCAGTTTACACACTACATCGAGATGCACAGTGTTCGGGACAACCACATAGGTTCGGCGTCAATAGTCCAAGATCTCTACGGCTGCTTCCCCAAACAGAACGTCTAGGGCTGCCTTCAATCATCCTGCAAAGCTACATCCCTTTCAAGGTATTTGCTACTACGGAATGATAGGGGACAAGTCCTCAAACCATTATCGGAATTTACCTACGCTCGATAGACGGGATTGAGACTTAGAGGCGTTCAGTCCTAATCCCCAGAGTGGCTAACCGCATCCACAGCCTTGCGACCATGAACACGTATCATTATTATTCTGAACCATGCTAGGACGGCTTTCTGCCGCAGCGCTGTAAACAACGCCACGTTGCCTGGCAGGATCACGAAGAGGTAGCCGCCACCACAACCCCCAAAAAGCTTCATTTATGCGCGTCACCTAATTTAACCTATTCAATTAGATGACGAGGCATTTGGCTACTTTAAGAGAGTCATAGTTACTCCCAGCGCAGATACACCACAACATTTTTCAAGTCATCAACTATACGTCTTCTCAGTGTTCTATCAAAATAACGTATGAACCTACTAACTACCATTGGACTATTTCTCTTTATATTGATTCACTGTTTCACAGATTAGATCTGTGGAAGAATGGATGCACCTGAATCGAAATCGTTTGCAATAGCGCAGATGCATCCATTCTTTGTGTTATCTCAAATGGCTGTGAAACATGGCCAGTGAGAGTAGAAGATATTCGTAGGTTACTGGTTTTCGATCATAGGTGTCTTCGAAGCATTGCTCGTATACCATGGGACAACCGAGTAAGCAATGCTGTCGTTAGGAAACGAGTACTAGGCAAGGATGGCAGATCAATCGATGAAGTGGTGAAACTTCATCAGTTGAGGTGGTTGGGACATGTGATACGTATGCCTAACCACCGACTGCCTCGACGAACTTTGTTTTGTAGTGTAGGAGTAGATTGGAAGAAAGTTAGGGGCGACCAAACCAAAACATGTCAGAAATCCATGAAGTCATTGACGAGTGGACTTAGCCATGTCGGTAATTGTCGACTACCCGGTTGGGGTCCGCGAGATGATAATAATCGATGGTTAGAGACCTTGAATGACATGGCTCAAAATCGTTTGCAATGGCGCCGGTGCATTTATTCTTTGTGTTCTCTCAAATCCTAATCTTCTGGATTCTTCAACACCTCTAGTTTCGACTCTCTAAACTTTTCTCACTGAATCATACTTCTTGAATAGTATCTTCTAACCCTAACCTCTCCGATTACTTCTAATTCCCTTACTACCTCTACTACTATTGGATTTGAACTGACAATTACATCTGTGTGCTGATGTGGTATGGCAACATGAACTGATGTACTTACGTACGAAGTTCTACGTTGCATCTGACTGACTGACTGTTATCTCAAATGCTAATCTCTTCTGAATTCTTCATAACCGTTTTCTCTCTTCGGTGTATACATCTGGAATGATAATATTCGATCATTAATCTCTCCAATTAATTCTAATACTTCTACTACCTCTATTAACTATGGGATTCGAATTGACAATTGCATCTGTGCTAATGTTGTGGTATGGCAACTTGAGATGATGTACGTAGGTACGAAGTTTCAGGAATCTCCTGCTTTTCGTTTACTGACGCTCGCCTCAGACCTCATCCTAGCCCACACAACAATGCATTGATTTGTGTCGTCTCATAAATATTTTGGTTTTTACCGTTAATTATTTCATTTTAATATTTACTAAACTATCTGTGTCTCATTTCTTTATCGATTTTCAAGTCAATACTTACTCAGCTCATTCAATTCTTTTGGCCAAAATCAACTCATCACAAATTCACTGAACAACAACAACAACAACTCTGGTCATCAATCAATAATAATAATTCATGGAAAAAATTTAATTTATCGACGAAATTTTCCATTGGTCAATTATGTAATCAAGCACGTAAACAATGCGTTGAAGGTCATCATGCATGGTTAAATGCGTACAGTGAACGTAAACGTATTGTCGGCCCATTGGGCACTGTACTATGGGCACGTATAGTTGAACATTTGTGTCATGAAAGGTAAATTTTTTAGTGAAGAATCTTTTTTTTGTTTGAGTGGTAGTTATTATCGACTTCCAATCGATCGATTGTTCGTTTGTGTTTGTGAATAATTTCAGTTACACATTTTTGAAACCATGAATCGATCAATGTTAGACCAGCACCATTAGAAACCTGGAAGTACTGAAAGACGGCCGTTTCGTCCTGGTATGGGACTCCTCAGCAGTGCGCATCAACGACTCCTGCAGCCCGCAGGATTCGAACCCGGGGCTTTCGGCATTGTGCACGAACGCCTAACCATCGGACTACTGAGCCAGTATCTAACGGTGTTAATGTCTAACTTGATCAATTCACCGTCCAGTGCTTCCAGGTTTCTAATGGTGGTCTAATAACATTGATCGATTCATGGTTTCAAAAAAAAATGTGTAACTTAACAATCTTCACAACCCCGTAATGCAAATAATTTGAGCGTTTTTAAACGATATATGCTTGATTCAAGTGGTCGATAGGAATAGTAATACTATGATTAGTAAAATTTTATTCTTCTGATAAATCTTCACATGCGTTGAATATCCATATTGAACTTGAGCTGCTACTTGATTTAATGAGTCAGTCAGTGTCAATCAGCTAGTAGTTAGCTACAATGAAGAACTTCGTCTGTACGTGCATACATAAGTTCAAGTTACCCAATCACCACATTAGTACAGAGAGATTGGATTGTCAATCTTGTAGTAGTTGAGGTAGTAGAAGTATTAGTAGTAATCGCAAAGATTAGGGATCAAAGACATCATTCCACAAATATATTCCAGTGAAATAAATTTAACAAGGAGAAAGATAAGGGTGATGAGGAATTCAAACGATTAGGATTTGAAAGAAACCAAAGAATGGATGCACCTGCGCCATTGCAAACGATTTTCAGCCATGCCTTTAAAGATTTCTAACCAGCGATTAATATAGTCTCGTGGAACCCAACGAGGTAGTCTACACTTACCAACATGACCTCAGTCCAGTTGTCAGTGACTTCAATGATGCGTGCCATGTTTTGATCTGGCTGTCCCTCGGTTTCTTTCAACATACTCCTACACCACTAAAAATTGCTTGTCATGGCAGTCGGTGGTTGGTTGGGAATTTTCAATGTCGTCAACTTTTATCCTGACTTATGTGTTTGATCATCTTCAAAACCTCTAATATTTCTACCGCCTATATGATATCAATGAGGCATTATGATGGTTCAATAGAGAAGCCCGCCATGTACATATATTTTTTATCTTATCCCCAGACTGTTCAGTGTACGTCGTTAGATTACATATGTACGGTTCTAACCCCCACCCCAGTGGAGTATAGACCGCCGATCAACATTCTCCAACTTACTCTGTCCTTGACCTACCTTTCTAGTTCTACCCTAATTACTGTCCATTCTTCACGCATCTGCTTCCAGTTCTCGGTGCAGTGTATTCTTCTGCCTTCCTCTTTTCCTCTAACCTCGTGGATTCCAAGTTAGAGCCTATTATGTGATACAGTTTGGTGTTTTCTTGTATATGCGTCCTATCTACTTCTAGCACTTCGTGCTGATTTCTTCCTCCACTGGAAGAATCTGATTTGTCCTATCTCACAATAGAATGTTACTATTGGTGTCTGCCCAACAGATTCTCTGTATCTTGTATGTAGACAACTGTTCATTAAACACCTGTATCTTCTGGATGATGGCTTTCTTGGTTCTTCAAGCCTCAGCTATATACAACAGAATTGTTGTCCTGGGCTTTCCTATCGAGTTCCTTTCATATGCTATTCATTCTTTTCATGTCTGCTTCTAATTCTCGGACCAATGTCGTCTTCGGTCTACCACTTCTTCTCTGGCCTTGAAGATTCCAAGTTAAAGCTTAGCTTGTGACACATAAAGGTACTTTCCTCAATGTGTATGCCTTATCCACCTCTCCTGACAATTAATTAACAGTTTCAGTAATACGATAAGAAACTGAGTTTCCTTGACATCACACTAAGTAGACGTAATGATGGTTCACTAAGCAGAAGCGTATATCGAAAAAATCCCAGTGCTTGCCAATACACCCACTTTTGTAGTTTTACACCTATCCGCTACAAAAGAAATTTGGTTAGATGCCTCACTAACAGAGCAAATATGATTTGTTCAACCTTAAGTCAGGAGCTGGAATTCATCAACGACTCACTAACCGAGATTGGTTATCCCAGCGCATTCATAAAGAAGTATATGTCTGCCGTAAAAAAGAAGTCAGTGGTTTCGACCGCCCAAAAGAAACCTTTATTTATAAAGTTACAATTCAACGGGGATGTGGCCTGCGATACTCTGCAGGACAGATTAGTAAGAGTAATTAGTAGAACATTCAACGCTGCCAAACTTGCATTGACTTTCTCCAGTCGACCAGCGATGTCTACTCAAACGAAGGGTAAGTTACCTGAGCTGGCCTCCTCTATGTGCATTTACAAATTCAGCTGCTTTTGTGGAGATAGCTATATCGGGCGTACTTCCAGGCAACTTACACAACGAATGAGTGAACATCTCCGATCATGGTTTACAAAGGGTCAGTCAAAAACAATACGCAGTTCTATCTTAGCACACCTGGTAGATAGTGGTCACATTGTAGATAAAGTTAGATCTTTTCGGGTGATCTATCGTATACCTCCATCATCATTTCCCAACGGAGTTCGATCCCGTCTCCTACACACATAGCAGAAGCCATAGGAATTCGTACATTCAACCCTAATTTATGTGTTCAGAAAAAATTCGTGACACCCCTATCTCTTCCGTGGCCGGATATGACGTAACTAACGATTGACATTATATATATTTTATTTATTTTAATTTTATTATTTTCATTATTATTTTTACACATCTGCTTATTACGTAATGTTTTTGATGTTTTTTGATGATTATTTGAAGTCTATTCATCCACCTATGACCTAGTTTAGTTATCATATTTTATAAATTTTCTTACTACTATCGGTTCACCCATCTTCCTACTATCCACTTGTACTTTTGCCTTTTTCATTTCATTGTGATTATCACTCAAATTGCCTTGATTGGTTTAACATTTTCATATAAATATTCATGTATATTAGAGTAAAGCAGCCTGATGACGATCTAATCGAAAACAATATTGTTCGCTTATATGTGTTGTTCTAAGTTTCAGTAATAATAATAATAATAATAATAATAATAATAATAATAATCTTAGTATATTTTCATATTATTTCTATTAAAAAATATATATATAGAGGATTATTTTATCACTCCGACTCTACTCCATCTGGTTGGTGTGTTGATCCTGTCGAAGGTGCATTACGTCAACATTGTCGTTTCTATTATACACATTTACCAATGGCTGAACGTTTAATGCATAAAACTGCACGTTCAAATCTATGTAAGAAATATCGATTTTTTTTTTAATGTGCCTTTTCTGTTTACATGACTTTTGTAATATTTGCTTAAAATCGAAAGAAATGAACGACCGAAAGGGAAGGCTTATCTTTAATCTTGGTGGAATTAAGTCTTTTCTAGACCCCATTATCTCTAGTATTATTGAGAGTAGACAGAGTACGCTTTGTCTCTTTCGAGATGTTCTGATATGTCCATGCATATACAGCCAATGCCTTAGGAGTTCTACGATCTGTTTTCTTACGGTGAGGGTGTTGTTAACGAAATAGAGAAGACCGAAAAGCAAGTATCTATCAATAGGTTAAAGTAAATTGGTGGTAAGCCATGATTCCAAACCACTGATGCACATCGGCTTCAGGATATTGACCGAAAGAATGGCGCACGAATCTATTAATATAGTCATCGAGTACCATGAGACTGCATCTCCTAACCCTGATCCACGCCAATGTGCACTAGGATTGACCCTCTATAAAAAACCACATGTTTCGATTTGGGCATTTCTGGACAGTATCATAACTCTCACGAAAACTCAATAATTTCTGTGGCGAGTAAATATTTCAAGTGTCTGTCTGTACCAATGTTTATGTGATGAAATAGAGAATAAAACCTGAATACCGTAGAGATAAAACTTTACATTATGAGAAAGGAATGATTTAAATGGGGGATTTCTTACAAAAACTATCGATGCCCTCAAAATTCCCGGTACATTTTAATCAGCTACAACGTAGAACTTCGTACGGACTTACATCAGTTCAAGTTCTCTAACCAAATTAGCACACAGAAATCGAATTGTCGATTCAATTCGCATAGTGGTAGTGGTAATAGAAATATTAGCAGTAAACGGAGAGATTAGGGTTCGAAGATATTATTCAAGAAGTATAAGTCATTGAGATAAATTTAGAGAAAGAGAGGTGATAAGTGATTCAGAAAACTAGAATTTTATAGAATACAAAGAGTGGATGTACCTACGCCATTGCAAACGGTTTTGAGCTATGTCGTTCAAGGTCTTTAACCATCAGTGATTTTCGTCTCGCGGACTCCAACTAGGTAGCCTACCTCTACCAACATGACTCAGTCCACTTGTCAGTGACTTCATAGATTTCCTCCATGTTTTGGTTTGGTCGCCCCTAACTTTCTTCCAACCTATTCCTACACTACAAAACATAGCTCTTCGAGGCAGTCGGTGGTTAGGCATACGTATCACATGTCCCAACCACCTCAACTGATGAAGTTTCATTACTTCATCTATTGATCTGCCATCCTTACCTAGCACCCGTTTCCTAATAACAGCAGTGCTCACTCGGTTGTCCCACGATACACGAGCAATGCTTTAGAGACACATATGATCGGAAACCAGTAACCTACGAATATCTTCTACTCTCACTGTCCATGTTTCACAGCCATAAAGTAAGACGAAGCGAACTACTGAGCAGTACACTCAACCTTTAGTCAGCAAACGGATATCTCGCCTTCGCCATAAGTGACGCAGGTTGGCAAAAGCCAATCGGGCTTTCTGTGTCTGTGCTGAGATTTCGTCAGTCACCAGGCCATCGTTACTGATGAGACTCTCAAGACAAGTGAAGCAGTCAACACGCTCAACTACTTCACTCCCAATCACTAGTTCAGGTACCGATGAAACCCAATCTTGAAACAACATATTGCATTTCGGGGGGGGGGGTAAACCGCATCTCGAACTTTCTGGAATCGCTGCGGAAGGTGGTCAGAAGACTCTGCATTTTGTCATTGTCTTCAAAAAACGTTGAAACTGGCTGAGCGGTTTAAGGAGCCAGACCGAATAGTTGCTTGTATCTTCTAATTGTTGTTAAGAACTGCAATAGATCAGTCTCTTCGGCAAAGATGCATCCAATGAGAATGACCTCCATATTGTCTTTAAGTTATTAGTAGACACACACGTAATTGCTAACACTCGAATTCAGGACGCTCATATATCCAACTGAACAGTCCGAAATAAGATGAACCACGCATCTTTTTTAATTCTTCTGCTAGCCACATATGCCACCTCTGCTAATTATCAATTTTCTATTCTTTACACAGTATCCACACATCCTCCACATCAAATTGCTTCGTTGATTGGTTTACCATCAAAAACAAATCTAATCACCTCTACACAAGGTTCCGCTTGTACATGGTTTGATTTACCGTTATGTTTACCATTATCTTCTATACCATTAATACAACTAGCATCAGTTAGTCAATGTTATATACAAACTGTTTGGCCATGTCGTTTAATTGGTCTTCTACATATACCATACATTGAAGGCGATTTAATTATAATCGGTAAATCATGGTTACGTTTTCAACCGGATCCATTTATGCATAGAAATTTATTAATGAATAATGATAATAATACTACTGATAACAATAATAGTAGTAAAACGCAATTGATTGAAATTGTAAGTTTATTATCATTATTTCAATTTGGTTTACATTTTGAAAATTTCAGTATTTTCTAGAAAAACGAAAAAGTTATTTGTAGCCTACTATCTCACTTCAATTTGTACGAATGATTGAATGTGCTATGAATAGGGAGAGGATAAATAACACTAGAGAATTTTTAGAAGCTTGACAGTCAAGTTAACCAGCAATCAACAAACACATCGACATTGACTCAATTTATCAACTAATCAGGAAAATCATAGGTGACATATGATCAAGAAATAGATCAAAAGGGGGATATAATCAAAACAAAGGTGCAAGCAACGACAGTTTGAAGGTCAACAGCAACCATTCAAGATCGAGGTCAACAGAACTAGCTACAGGTCATGTGTGTGGAGAAATTCGAATGCTTCACTTCTTCTATCTGAAGTTTATGCTGATGATGTTGTTCAGCAGAAGAACAATGAAAGCTCCACAACCAAAACAACCAGCTCAGAGAACCAAACACCACCACCACAATAATCCACCTGAGCTACAAATCTTCTCCTCCATTTCACATATCATTGATTCTTAGACGAAAATCGTTTGTGCGACGGCAGTATATCAGAAGCCGATCCAATTAGATGAGTTTATTTCATCCAATCGTTTCACGCGAACAAACATGAGAATAAAAACTGAAAAACTAAAGTGTAGAAGGCAAATGAACCAACTCAATTTGATGAGGCATGACTAAGTAGTTATAGTCATATATGCACATAGGCACTCAAGTAAAAACAACTAAGATTATGAGTGGATAATTAACAAAGTTGAAAATCAGTCAGTCAGTCAGTCGGTCAGTTACAACGTAGAACTTCGTACGTACGTACGTACTTTATTAATTCTAGTCGCCATATCACATCAGTACAGAGAGTGGGGGGGGACTGATAATTCAAATCCTACAGTTAGCAAATGTGGTAGTAGTATTGTAGTGAACGAGAACACAGGTGGGGCAACCGAGTTGTATTTAACGGAAATTACATAGTGACTCAGTAAAATCGGAAAACCATATCGTAAATCGTTCATTTGCAAAATATCAGTTCATCCTATCGAACTGGACTGTTCCTGTTGCAAAACATTAATCCATTGTCACTATTCATGCGTTTCATACAAATTCCATTGTTTTCTAACTCTTCCTTTCTTGATCTTCCCCCATCTTCTGCTGCCAGACATTACATTGACACTCACGTCATATACTACTTATAAGTAGCTCGCACCACAGTATTAACGATAATAAAGATTTGGGTTTGAAGAAACGATTCGAGAGGTATAATCCAGTGTAAATTCGAACGATGTGTGAATAATAACTCGAGAAGAGTGGATTAATTAATTTGTCTAAAGGCTTGAACAAGCCATGTCAGTCAGTCAGTTGCAACGTAGAACTTCGTACGTAAGTACATCAGTTCATGTAGCCATACCACATCAGCACAGAGATACAATTGTCAATTCAAATCCAATAGTAGTAGAGGTAGTAAGGGAATTAGAAGTAATCGGAGAGGTTAGGATTAGAAGATATTATTCGAGAAGTATGATTCGGTGAGAAAAGTTTAGGAAGTCAAAACTAGAGGTGTTGAAGAATCCAAAAGATTAGGATTTGAGAGAACACAAAGAATAAATGCACTGGCGCCATTGCAAACGATTTTGAGCCATGTCATTCAAGGTTTTCAATCATCGATTATTATAATCTCGCGGACCCCGATCAGGTAGTCGACAATTACCGACATGGCTCAGTCCACTCATCAATGACTTCATGGATTTGTGCCATGTTTTGGTTTGGCCGCCCCTAACTTTCTTCCAACCTATTCATACACTACAAAACAAAGCTCGTCGAGGCAGTCGGTGGTTAGGCATACGTACCACATGTCCCAACCACCTCAACTGATGAAGTTTCACCATGAACAATCCATGTATAAGCTGGTCATATTATTGCGACCACATTGTTGAGTTACTTTTTGAAATCATAAATCGATCAATGTTATACCATCATTAGAAACTTAGAAGCACCAAAAGACAGCCGTTTCATCCTGTCTGGTATGAGACTCGTCAGCAGTACGCATCCATAATTCCTGCAACTCGCAAGATTGGTACCTAGCGTAGTGAAGGAGAACACAGGTGGGGCCAACCGAATTGTATTTTATCACAAATTACAGAGTTACTCAGTAAAATCGGGGAAAACCATATCGTGACTGTTAATTTGCAAATCTTCAATCAATCATCAATCCATTGTGTGACATTTCACTTATTCATGCGTTTCATACAAATTCCATTGTGTTCCCACTCTTCCTTTCTTGATGTTCCCCCATATTCTGCTGCCAGACATTACGTTTACACTCCCGTCATATACTACTTATAAGTAGCGCGCACCACACTAGGAGAGAACGCCTAACCTCTGGACCTGTGAGTCCCATACCCAGAATGTAAGGGCCTTCCATTGCTTCCAGATTTCTATCGGTGGTCCAGCATTGATCTAACCCCAAAAAAACAACTGCACACAAACTTTGTTCAAGAGAGTGAAGACACACTGCAGCAGTACTTATGAAGTACTAAAAAACAAGGAAAAACATCTTATAACTATTTTCCAAAAGAACGGCTATCCATGTAACTTCACCAGAAAACATCAACCGAAATCGTCAACACAAGCGAAATCAAGTACACGAACCAATAAACGGATCATCCTGCCATACATCAAAGACATATCATAGCATACAGCACGACTACTGGAACCATTTGATAAAGTTGTGGCATACAAACCAACAGAATCACTTCAATCAATTCTATGTACACACCGCCGGAAGGACAAAATGACAAAAGAAGATAAAACCAAATATCATTTACAAAGTAAACAACTGCTCACACTGTGAAAAACACTACATAGGACAAAGTGGACAGCCTCTTCAGCTTCGTTTACGTAAACACCACGACAATTCTTCGCTCATTTCATGCACACCGACAATTATAGACATATATTCGATTGGAGCAATGTTGAAATACTGGGTAGGGGCGGGGGACAAAAAACACTAGATAATTTTTAGAAGCTTAGCACTCAGGTCAATCAGTAATTTATCAACCAATCAGGAAAATCATAGGTGACATAAGAATCAAGAAACAGATCAAAAAAGGGGGATAATACAATCAAAACAAATGTGCGAACAACGACATGTTTGAGGTCAACAGCAATCAATCAACATCGAGGTTCACAGAACAAGCTACAGGTCATGTGTGTGGAGAAATTCGAATACTTCACTTCTTCTACCTGAAGTTTATGCAGATAACGATGTTGTTGTTCAAAAACTTACAGCTCAGAGAAAACGAAACACCACCACCGCAATTAATAATTTCTCCTGTTTTGTCTGATTCACATAAATCTTCACAGAAAACCTCAGTGAATTGTCTATTGAATAGTTTTAATAATGAATAACTTGTTTAATCAAAGTTACATACTACAGGATTAGCGTTGTTCTTAACGATATGGGAGCGTAACCACAAAGCCTAAGAGACAATTGATTCAGGCCGGTCGTGCAAGACATTCTGTATGGCAATGTCTCGTCCTGAATAGGCCTTACCGACGGAGACAGAAATCCGTGAGGTAAAGTAACGTATGACATTTTCAGAGTTAACCTTTTCCAACCCTCATCATCGCTGCTTATACTGGTGGTTTGAGGGAAACACTTTACTGTTACTATCACATCCCTCTATAGTCAGCATCAGTACGACTTCTCCTTCAGATATAATATCTATTTTGGAGTTCAAGATTTTCTTTTTTTTCGAGCTTTTTCTCCAATTCAGAATGTCGAATCATTTTATTTTATTTGATTTTATTTAGGAATCATTATATCCTTATCAGTGTCTTTCAAATCGGCTATGGTTTGCTTGGTCTTTCAAATCAATTCATCATATTGAATTACGTCGTTATTCATTACGTGATTTAGCAGTGGAAATATTTCCTGATGAAAGTAGTGGGAATATACCAATGCTGTTTGCTATGTATTCATCGAAAGTAAGGGTTGTTATTATTATTATCATTAATATTGCACATTTGAAATCATCAATCAATCAGTCATTGTTAGACCACCATTAGAAGAAACCTGGAAGCACTGAATGACGGCCGTTTCGTCCTGGTATGGATGGGACTCATCAACAGTGGCAGCGCGCATCCACGACTCCTGCACCTCGCAGGATTTGAACCGAGGATCTTTGGTATTGTGCGCGAACGCCTAACCATTGGACCACTGGGCGGCAGCATCCAACGGTGGTGAGTCCCATACCAGGACGAAACGGCCGTCTTACAGTGCTTCCAGGTTTCTTCTAATGGTGCTGGTCTAACAATGATTGATTGATTGATGATTTCAAGTGTGTAAAAAAAACACAAACCTCCAAAACTCTGCCCCAAAATTATTATTATTATTATTATTATTGAATGAAATTAATCTTTTTCTCTGTTGGGGATCCCCAGAACTCAGTTGATAAAGGTCCTAAATTTGGATTTTTATGTTTTCGAGCATGGGCTAATCAGTTGACTTTGAGATTATTACATTTCCCACTCGGAAAATCCTTTTCCGTCATTGGTTGATGTATTATTTTAGTACGCTATTTTTGTGGCTCTCCCAAGGACGTTTCTGTCATGTATAAATAAACTCAATTTGTGTGCTTTTGAACCTCATATTTTCTGGGGGCTTGTAGAATACACTTTCTACGTCATATATCAAGACTTCTTCCTCTGCTTAGTGGGTCATTGGAACACTTGGATTAGAGTAGCCTATCGTGTCACTGGGCCATTTGTCTTCGCTGTCGTTTACCGGACTAAGATGAACTCGTAATAGCATTCAAGTATATCAAGTGACGAGCAAATCATTTTCAACTGAATTTTAAGAAATAATCGTTGAGATTTTTTATATTTGTCATATAACTGTACTAAGTATAGTGAGTTATATAGTACATGCTGTGATAACTAAAAGGCATTAGATTTCTCTCTTCATTTTAATGAAGCTTTCTTATGTAACAGAGCATAATCGTTTAGAGCTGCCTCGGCTTTTGCACTTAATGCGACCCTAACACTACTAAGATCTGACGAAGACTGAACGGCATGTACAGATAAATACATGCAAAACAAACTTTTCGAATTGGCAGACGAATTTCTGGTACGTCACAGATAAACTACAACATACCTCTTTGCTCAGACTTTCTAAAGATACAACCAACCATCTATGTTGTCCGATCTGTATCAGTATGCGAAAGTTGTAAAATGTCAGTTTGATTAGTAAACGTGGTTTCGCAAAGGTTGATTGAGAATTTGTATTCAGTGGTAGCATTCGAATTTCGACTTATTTATGACTTGAAATTGTTTAGATAAGAAAAGATTTCTACCGTAGATAAGTTACTGTCTGAGTTAAAGTGTAAGGAATACCAAAAATTGGAGGAATAAAGAAGTAACTAAGTAAGGATATATAAATTAAAAAACGAATGTTATCAAATAATTGCATATACACATTTTTAATAAAGACTATTGAAGTGAGTATGAAATTTTCCCGTTATAGTCATCGCTTAGTTTGTGTGTGTGTTCTGTGATACTACTGCACGGGTGGTGACGAAACTGAAACTAGTGACTTTCTTCGGAATCCATTCCCCGAGCCTTTGATCAAGAGACATAGTCCACAAGGCAGTTTAGCGATGTCAGGATTTGTTGTCACGGGTAGCAGCTGGTGACCAACAATAAGTTTGTACGCTATTTATTGTCTCAGAATCCTGGAGTCAATAATATGCACCATAGGTTTGGGTGATGTCCTGGTGCACACCAATCCGGTTTAGACGCTAACTGGACACTGTCCTTCCATTTTCTCGATTTTGATCGACAATACCTCTGTTACATTGAAGGTGATAAGCAGGACTTCGCTAACAGTGTCTATATACACATACTGATATGAGAACATATCGAGAGTTAACGATAGAAGAGACTCTCTTCACTCTCCACTGTACCAAAACATTGAGTATTTGAATTCCGCCATTTTATATATTTTGAATCATTTCATCGTAGAAAAATTAAATAATTTCTTGCTATTTTTCTGACCCAATCATAGGATCGAGATCATTTTATTGAAACTATTACTCCTTTAATTGATCGTCGTCGTCATCATCATCATCATCATCCTGATTCACCAATGGTGATAAATCAATCTAAACCATTGGAAACATTGAATCCGCACAAATTAACTCGTCAATATTCAATATTTCATCATTCAAACAAAACACATCATCAATTACAACAAGACTGGTTAAATAATGAATTGACCAATTTTGATTATTTAATGAAATTAAATACATTGTCCGGTCGAAGTTATAATGATTTAATGCAATATCCTATATTTCCATGGATTCTACGTGTAAGTTTTTCGATTTTTTATGATTTTGGAAAAATATTTCCATCAGATAACATCGGGCTTGCCTATCGTGATGATCCGACTGAGCTATATTACTTACTTACTTACTTACGCCTGTTACCCCCAATGGAGCATAGGCCGCCCACCAGTTTTCTCCAACCAACTCTGTCCTGGGCTTCCCTCTCTAGTTCTGTTCAATGTTTGTTCAGTCCTCTCATATCTTTCTCTATTTCTCGGCGTAATGTGTTCCTTGGCCTTCCTCTTTTCCTTTTACCTTGAGGGTTCCATGTGAGGGCTTGTCTCGTGACACAGTTCGGTGCTTTTCGTAATGTGTGTCCTATCCACTTCCACCACTTCTCCCTGATTTCCTCCTCCAGTGGAATGTGGTTTGTTCTCTCCCACAGTACGTTGCTGCTGATGGTGTCTGGCCAACGAATCCGAAGTATTTTCCGAAGACAACTGTTAATAAATACTTGTATCTTCTGAATGATGGCTTTGGTAGTTCTCCATGTTTCCGCTCCATACAGTAGAACTGTCTTGACATTTGTATTGAAAATCCTGATTTTGGTTTTGTTTAAAAGTAGTTTGGAGTTGCAGATATTTTTCAACTGTAGAAATGCAGCCCTTGCTTTGCCAATCCGTGCCCTCACATCTGCATCGGATCCACCTTGGTTGTCGATTATGCTGCTAAGATATGTAAGGGTGTTAACGTCCTCCAGACCGAGCTATATGGGCTGGAACATATGTTCCTGTAGGTCCTACTATGCCAAGCAGGTCGATTGGAGAACGATGAGTCTTAAAGCAGCTACTCAAGGTCTGAAGGCGAAGTCGTACTGCTGACTGCAGAGATGTGTGACAGCAGCAGTGAGGTGTTTCCCTCCGACAACCAGCATTTGCAGTGATGCTGCCTTCTAACAAGGAAGGGGAAGGGGTTAGTTAGAAAAGGTCGACCCTAAAAATGTCACACCTTACCTTACCCCCCGGATTTCTGTCTCCATCGGTAAGGGTGCTCACTAGGGGCTTTTAAGAGCGGAGCTAATACTCAAAAAACCTTTCATAAAAAGGTCATGCGTGACTGGCCTCATGCAGTTGTCCCTTGGACTCTGCGGTCACGCTCTCAGGTCTCTAGGACCGGCACTCATCTATCTTCATTTTCAGGTCCCTCAAGAAACACCCTTCTAGGGTGTGGGCAGCCGGGAAGTGACAACCGCCCTCATACCTGTAACAGCGTATTGCTTTTTTTTTATCTGGCCGCTTCTAAACCCAGGATATACGAGCAATGCTTCAAAGACACCGATGATCGAAGACTAGTAACCTACGAATATCATCTACTCTGACTGGCCATGTTTCGCAGCCATAAAGTAAAGACGAAGCGAACTACTGCACAGTACACTCGTCCTTTAGCCAGCAAACGGATATCTCGCCTATGCCATAAGTGACGCAGATTGGCACAAGCCAATCGAGCCTTCTGTATCTGAGCTGAGATTTAGTCAGTCACCAGGACATCGGCACTGATGAGACTCCTGAGATAAGTGACGCGGTCAACACGCTAAACTACTTCACTCCCTGCCGATGCAACCCAATCTTGAAGCGAAATTTTGCATTTGGAGGGTGAGAACCGCATCCGGAACATGCTTGCATTGTTGCTTAGGGCAATCAGAAGACTCTACACTTTGTCAGCATCTTCACCAAGTAGGACTATGTCATCGGCATATTCTAAGTCAATTAGCAAGTCACCTGGTAGAAGGTCTACTCCTGAAAATCCGGACGAGGATAAGGTTATTTCTAGGAGCATGTCTATGATAAAATTAAACAAGAATGGAGAGAGTGGACATCCCTGATGGACACCACTTGATGTAGAGAATTCCGTTGACAGTTCGTCATAAGCCCTCCCTCGACCAGTGGTGTTCGAGTAAAGAGCTTGTATGAGGTTAATGTACTTCTTTGGTACACCTTTCAATGACAGACACTGCCACAGAACCTTACGATCAACAGAGTCAAATGCCGCCTTAAGGTCCAGGAAAACAACTATTGTAGGACGCCTAAATGTGTGTCTATGTTCCAGGACCTGTCGTAGTGTGAAGACGTGGTCTATACAGCCACGTCCAGGTCGAAAACCAGATTGGTTATCTCTAATCTGCTCTTCACGAGTTTTCGTTAAGCGTCGAAGTATTATTGAGTCCATTTTAGTCGAATAGGAAACAGCATCGAAATCTGTGACACTGACAGTTAAGACGACCAATAAGAAGCAACATTTGAAGTGACATTGATAGTCAGGACAACCAATAAGAAACAACATTGGAGCGCGTGACATTGATATTTAGGACGACCATAAAATTAACCAGTAGGAATTAACCAATAGGAATTGACCAATAATTCTTTTAGGATATTTTATCAATATGCTAACACTAACCATGTTGGGAGATGTTCATTCAGTCGTTGATTAAGTTGCCTGGTAGTACGCCCAAACAGAACTGTCTTTACAGCTGAATTTATAAATGCACATGGACGAGACCGATTCCGGTTACTTATCCTTCGTCTGAGAAAGACATCATTGGTCGATTTGGGGAAAGTCAACGCAAGATTGGCTGCGTAGATGATGAATGAAATTACTGAACAAGATTACTATCTTAGTTATTGTATCAAACAGTAGAAAAACGTCAGGAAATGCAATCCATTGGTAACCAGTGACTAACAACACATTCTTATGTTATTTATTCCCATCAATTTGGAATCTGCATTTCCTAACTCCCGTTTTAAGATCTAGATATTGGCTTTTGTCTTCACGATTTTGTAAACAATACCTGGACCCATGAAAAGGCAATGACCAGGACTTGACCAACAGCGGCTTTATATGCGTGTCTATATTAAGACCATTTGAAGAGGAGGGGCAGAGCCTCCCCAACTATACAAAAGCGTTTGTGCTTGGAGCAAAAAGCGTTTGGAAGGTGATTGAGCAATATCTAGGATTGATCAAAATTAGAAATCAAAACTTAAATTTCATAAATTTGATTCGTAGTTGGGTAGGGGGTTCGAGAATGTCCACTCTTAAAGAACCTTATACTGGTCTACGAATAGTATCCACATATGTTTCCCAACAACCTACTGTGGGAAAGAACAAACCAAATTCCGGCAGTAGTAGAAATCAGGAGGAAGTGCTGGAAGTGAATAGGACACACATTGAGAGAAGCGCATAACTGCATCACAAGACAAGCCCCCAACATGGAATCCTCAAGGCCAGAGGAGAAAAGGAAAACCAAAAAACACATTACATCAAAAAATAGAGATAAATATGAGAAGAATGAACACTAATTATACAGAACTAGAAAGGGAGACCCAAGAATAGGTTAGGTTGGAAAATATTGGTCAGCGGTCTATGCCCTATTGGAGTTGTTAACAGGCGTAAGTAAGTATGTTTCCCAAGATGTTTAAATATGCATATATATGTATATATACACTTCTTTGTTCTTTCTAAAAGGATTATGAAAGTTCCGTGTTAGATTTAACTCAACCAACTACATTTCGACGATTCGATCGTCCAATAGCTGTACAAGAAGATAGCAGAGCTGAAGCTGTAGCTGCACGTTTTCATGAATCAGAATTATTATCCAAAACATTGTCTACGACAAATTCCAATTCAGATATATCTGGAACAAAATCACAAACCACTACAACCCCACTAATTCATCACTATCCAGCGCATTGTTCCAATGAAGCCATTGTATTACATTTTTTAATACGTCTGCCTCCATACACTTTTCGTCATTTACGTTTTCAAGGTACAGTAGTTGCTAATGCATTTTTTGCCCTTTTTGTTTTTACAGTTTTCATAAGTTTTTTGCTGTCAATTGTTTTCGGAATATTGATTATACATAGCTTAGATCTTTCAATAAAATAATAGGACAGTGACTTTGTCACAATCCTACCCTCAGTGACATGGCTCGAAACCGTTTGCAGTGGCATCGGTGCATGTATTCTTTGTGTTCTCTCAAACCCTAATCTTCTGGATTCTTCAACACCTCTAGTTTTGACTTTCAAAACTTTTCTCACTCACTGAATCATACTTCTTAAACAATATCCTCTAATCCTAACCTCTCCGATTACTTCTAATACCTTTACTACCTCTTCTACTATTGGATTTGAATTGACAATTATATCTCTGTGTGCTGATGTGGTATGGCAACATGAACTGATGTACTTATGTACGAAGTTCTAAGTTGCATCTGACTGACATATATATATATATATATGTATATATATATAGGGTCTCTAACGATATACCTCTAACCCTCCTCGTTTATCCGAGCTTAAGGAGCGACTGACTGGCAGTGTAGCCTCAGAAGGGCTACAAGCATTGCATCCGCAGATCGCATCTAAGACTTTTGGTCTTTTGTATGAGAAGGCCCATATATACGCTAGACCACTGAACTGAGATTCAATCGTGCGTAAATCTAACAAATCCATCCACGATGTTACGCAACCACATTTAATCAATATATTTTGTTGGCTTTTCGAAAAATCGATAGATTGAAAATGATCAATAGATGAAGTATTGAAACCTCATCAGTGACAAGTGGCGCGAGCCATGTTGGTAGGTGTAGACTGCCTGGTTAGGTCCGCCAGATCGATAGTAACCGATGGTTCGAGACCTTGAATAACATGGCTCAAAATTGTTTGCAACGGCACAGATGCATCTATTCTTTGTGTTCGCTCAAATTCTAATCTCATGAATTCCTGATCACCTCTCTCTTTCTCTTCTCAAATTAATTTCACTGAATTCTACTTCTTGAATAATATCTTCGATTCCTAATCTCTCTGATTACTGATAATAATTCTACTCATTCTACTACTACTATGGGATTTGAAGTGACAATGGCGTCTGCATGTGCTGATGTGGTATGACAATCTAAACTTTTGTACGTACGTACGTACGTACGAAGTTCTACATTGTAACTAACTAACTAACTTACTACAAGACTTTTGATCTCTCGTATGAGAAGACTCGATTGCTTGACCTCTGAACTGAGCTTTAACCGTGCGAAAATCTAACAACGACATCCGCGATATCGCGCGACCAAATTGAATCAATATTTGTCTCTAATTTCTCGACAAACCAATAGATCAAAATCAATGAAAGATCCAACAGAAAGGTTAACATATAGTAAATCATAAAGTAAGTAGAATGTGACAATGTTTTTGTTCTGCATTCCAGTCATACCGGCAGATTATCAAACCGGTTGAGGCAAAAATGAAATAATGTCTTATTGTAAAGTTCTAACTGTCAAAAAATTAATCTGCATTTGTGAACTTTCCACCAATTATGACTTCAATCATCTGAGATCTGAAGATCAGTTAGATTGATAAAATTTATATCAGTCTTGAACGATAAACTAACATGTCATTATATGAATTGTCAATGGCTTCATTCATTCAGCAAAATTTCATATGAACTGGATGTTGTAGTTGTGGAGGTTTCATTGTTCTCTTTCTGAACAACAACATGATCAGCACAAACTTCAGATAGTTAGAAGTGAAGTATTCGAATTTCTCCATGTTTGACCCGTAGCTGCGAGTCACTTCACTTCCATGTTGTTCAGAAGAACATTGAGAGAGATTCACAGCCAAAACATCCAGTTCAGAGAATGAAACACCACCACAATCATCCACCTGAGCTACAAATTTTCTCCACTATCTCAAAATTTCATCAGAACTTCATAATAATAGTAATAATCAATAATATTAAAGAATATATGACGTTTAAGGATCCAAGTCAAATCTCTTATCCACTTATATATTCAAATGTTGACTTTCGATGTAAATAGGATAAATTTTGAGTCAATTTACATGTGTATCAAATGTAAAGTTCAGAGTGTCAGAATAAATGAATGATCATTATAGGATTATACAAATTGTTGAGTTTCAATCAATGTTATGACATCATTGGTAATCTGGAGGCACTGAACGTCCATTCTGTTAAGATATTCATCCAATACCCTAAGAGAATTATTGGTCAAATCCTATTGGTCGATTTTTATTGGTCAAAATTACGGTCGTTTTAACTGTCAAAGTCAAATACTTCAATGTTGTACCTTATTGGTCATCCTGACTATCAATGTCACTTTAAATGTTACTTCTTATTGGTGTTCCTGACTGTCAATGTCACAGAATTCGATGCTGTTTCCTATTCGACCAAAATGTATAAATACGCATTATCAGTAACGTTTTATGATGAGCACCAGGACCTGGTCCCGGATCCCCAGTCCGGGATCCTGATTCTTTTCTGGATTCGGACCTCGTACTTTCTGGAAGCTTGTAGAATGCACGTCCTACTTAATATCATGTCTTCTGATTTTTTACTAAATATGGGGGTTGGGATAATCGGATTTGAGTAGCATGTCGTGTCACCGGATCCTCGATCCTCGCTTTCGTTTTCCAACTAGGTAAACTCGAAACATAGTTCAAGTATATCAAGTTGACTTGTTCACATGCAGGCGTAACACATTCCTTTGCAGTATAGGATTCATCATCAGTTAGCATTCAAGACCTCTGAAGGCGAGAATTCAAAACGAGGTCTTTCGCTCAACCTCATGAATGCCTAACGTCTAAAACATCGAATCGGCATCCAACAATATTCCTGCCCCAAGTTCAATCAATCCACGATACATAAACAAATGTCATATAGCTATGCATATACAGTTACTGTTAGAACAGTCTTACCGCAATGCTTTCTCGCAACACTGTTGTTGTTCAAAAATTCGGAAAGTCAATGTCCGGTTGACATCTAATTCGAATTCGTTGGGAAACCTGAATTCCAAACCCCTCGTATACATCGACTCCAGGATTTTGACGCAACAATAACGAATAAACCAACTTTCGGCTACAGACTAACATGACACTGTACTTCTTGACGTTTCCCCACCACACCTTGTGGATTAGAACTATGTGTTGAGAGCTCAAGGAGTGGCCCACTAATAAAACCACCTGTTTTATTTATTTAATTCGGCCACCGAGACAATATCCCAACCCACTCACATATTCACCTATTTGTACAATCCGTAAATATTCAGTTGAAGCGGTTGGGACATATGTTACGTATGCCCAACCACCGACTGCCTCAACGGCCTATGTTTTATGATATGATGTAGGAGTTGGTTGGTTAGAAGAAAACTAGAGGTGGCCATACCAAAACAATGGCACAAATCCATGAAGTCACTGACAAGTTGGTAAATACCTACAAATTAACCTTGTTTTCTTAATAATCATCAGTCAGTCAGTCGGTCAGATGCAACGTAGAACTTCGTACGTAAGTACATCAGTTCATGTTGCCATACCACATCAGCACACAGAGATATAATTGTCAATTCAAATCCAATAGTAGAAGAGGTAGTAAAGGTATTGGCAGTAATCGAAGAGGTTAGGATTAGAAGATATTATTCAAGAAGTATAATTCAGTGAGAAAAGTTTAGAAAGTCAAGAAAGTCGAGAAGATTAGGATTTGAGAGAACACAAAGAATAAACGCACAGGCGCCATTGCAAACGGTTTTGAGGCATGTCATTCAAGGTCTCTAACCATCGATTACTATCATGTCGCGGACCCCAACCAGGTAGTCGACAATTACCGACATGGCTCAGTCCACTCGTCAATGACTTCATGGATTTCTGCCATGTTTTGGTCTGACCGTCCCTAGCTTTCTTCCAACCTATTCCTACACTACAAAACAAAGCTCTTCGAGGCAGTCGGTGGTTAGGCATACGCAACACATGTCCCAACCACCTCAACTGATGAAGTTTCATTACTTCATCTATTGATCTGCCATTCTTACCTAGCACCCGATTCCTAATAACAGCGTTGCTCACTCGGGTGTCCCACGATATACGAGCACTGCTTCGGAGACACATATGATCGGAAACCAATAACCGACGAGTATCTTCTACTCTTAACGGCCATGTTTCACAGCCATATTGGACGAAGCGAACTTCTGCACAGTACACTCGTCCTTTAGTCAGCAAACGGATATCTCGCCTACGCCATAAGTGACACAGCTTGGCAAAAGCCAATCGAGCCTTCTGTATCCGTGCTGAGATTTCGTCAGTCACCAGGCCATCAGCACTGATGAGACTCCCAAGATAAGTGAAGCGGTCTACATGTTCGACTACTTCACTCCCTATCACTAGTTCAGGTGCCGATGGAACCCCCAGTCTTGAATCATACCCGTAACAGCACGAGAGACCAAATTGGTCAAAATCAAATCCTTTCTTAATAATCATGCAATATTACTTTCTGTCTAATATAGTTTAATTGTTATTTTGTTATTTTGTTTTTTTCTCTTATATTAGATAATAATTTCGATGTACCAGATCGTGTATTTCATTCCATATCAATAACATGGCATTTAGCTACTTCATCAGTTTCATGTGTCAAAGAGTTAATACCGGAATTTTATTATCAACCAGAAATGTTTATTAATCGTAGTGGATTAAAATTAGGCTATTTACAACAAAGTGATATTAGTGTAGACAATGTGGAATTACCGCCGTACGTTGTTACCTTTTTTCGTATCCTTTGTTTCTCATTGATTATATCGATATTAAGGTTAGATTGGCATCATTATTAGAAATCCAGAAGCATTGAAAGACGGCCGTCTCGTCCTAGTGTATGGGACTGACTCATCAACGACCTTTGCCACTGGCAGGATTCGAACCCAAAAACGTTCAGTCTTGCATGTGAACGCTTAGCTTTGATAAACATTGATTCATGACTTTAAAAAGTAACTCAACAATCTTTACAACCCTATAATGCAAATTATTGTGTACACACTAGTGTTCAATTCCATGAGGAGGTTTCTCCGAGTTCTAGTAAGAAGTCGTGACCAGTGGAGTTCAAGCTTGTCGGGTTTAGGTAGTAACTACCAAAGACAATGGGTGAGGTTGCGTGAAATCCTTAGATTGATTAGAGTTAGGCATTAAAATCGGCCTAATTGTTCAGAGGTTCGGTGCTTGCTCGCAAAACTAGAGGTCTTGATTTCGAATCTTACAAGTGCGCGCACTGCCACTGATGAGTCCTGCAACGGGATGAAACCTCCGTCTTTTAAACGTCTATTGGTCGTCTAGAATTGATCATCGATTCATGACTTTAAAAAGTAACTCAACAATCTCTACAACCTTATAATGCACATTTTTATTGTAGAAAATGAAATCTACTCAAACCTATTTGGTTTTTGGACTTTAATGAGATGTTTGTTATATGATAACCATCAGATACAGTCTCAATGATACCACATGCATTCACTTTTTCTAGTCTTCTCTTCAATCTTCAATTTCAAAATTACTTGATACCACATTTACTTAGCGAATGCTTTTTTCTCAAGTCCATCTCGTGATAACCAATTATACTTTTATGATAATGACTGTCGCCATTATGACATGACAACCTGTTCCATACATCGCACAAACACGTCGGCGTCAATGTTGTTGATAACTGAGTTAACACACTCTCTGTTGGGGACGGTAGATCCCCAGAACTCACTTGGAAAGGTCCTAATTTTGTAATTCATTTCTGAAATTTTGAATCTCAGTGTTTTCGCACCAAGAGACGCTTAGTTAACCTACAGGTTACATTTCTATCACTGTATAAATAAGCTCGATTTATTTGCTTAGCGAATTCAATCTTTCTGAGTGCTTGTGGAATACATTCTTTACTCCTTATAAGGACTTCTTGATCTAGTTAGCCTGCGCTAGGAGAAACAGATTAGAATAGCCTATTGTGTCATTGAGTGTTATGTTCGTCACTAGGTACGCTTGAAGCTATTACGAGTTCACTTTAGTCGATAAACGCGAACGAGACAATGAACCAGCGTCCAGGTAGGTTACCTTGATTCCCAAACTGCAAAACAGAAGACTTGATAAGCGTAGAAAGTTTATTCTACAAACACCCAGCAATCCGCAATACAATCAAGTACACAACTCTCGTTTATTTATACATCATAGAAACGTCCTTGAGATAGTCACAAAAATAGCACACTAAAATACACAGCAGCCAAAATCACAGCCATGGATTTTCCTGGTTTGGAAATGAAATCTCAAGGTCAACTGATCAGCCCATGCTCGCAAACGTCAGTGAAATCCAGAATAAGGCATTTATCAAGCGACTTCTGGGGATCTAACATACTCAAACATTAAGTCATTGCTCTTTGCTCTCGTTTACCGAGTCAGGTGAACCCGTAATAGCATTCAAGCATGCCACTCTCTGTTCAGTTACGTAATACCCAACTCTCTTTCTCTCCGTATATATTTTTTTATTTATTCTTACTTAATTTACAGTTGGTGTAAAAATGATCCACGTCTGTTCACTCTAATTTGTCGTGCTGCATTAGAAAGTGATTATGTCTCAGCTAATTTATCACAATGGATTGATTTAATATTTGGTTATAAACAATCTGGTCAAAATGCTAAAGAAGCTTTAAATCTTTATCATCCATATGTAAGCAATTCATCTCTTTTTTATTCGCAATCTAACCATACTACTTATTATTATTAGTATTGTTAGTAATCTATGAAGTAGTAAATGGTGCATCAGTTGAAGCGGTTGGGACTGCCTCGATGGGCTGTGTGTTCTGATGTGGTGGTAGACTGGAAGAAAGTTAGGTGTGGCGAAACCGAAACATCGTGCAAATCGATGAAGTCACTGACAAGTTGATTGAGTCGTGTTGATAAGGGTTAGGGTCCGCGAGACAATAGCGATCGATGGTTAGAGACCATGAATGGCATAGCTCAAGATCATTTGCAATGGTACAGGTGCATGCATATTCATGTTCTCTGAAATTCTAATCTTTTGAATTCCTCATCATCTTTGACATTCTGTTTTTAACTTTATTTCCCTGGTTCATACTTATTAAATAACGTCTTAAATTCCCAATCTTCTCCATTACCGCTAATACTTCAACTACCTATACTATTATAGGATCTGAATAGGCGATTCGATCTCTCTGTGTGCTAATGTGGGATAACAACTTGAACTGATGTACGTACGTACGTACGTACGAAGTTCTTTGTTGTAGCTGACTGAGTGAATATTAATCGTTGATATTCAAGAACTGTTACTGCAATTATTGCTGTATTTATTCGAGATCTTGTCGTAATGTCTATATTGAAGCAGGTACTTTTCTTAAAAGCCCACTCTCTTAGGCTTTGACTTACAGGTCTAATCCGTTGGGCGGTGGAGCAGCATCAGGATATCCAGTCCCATGTAGCCGAACGAGCAACAATAGGTCCATATGTTATTGTTACCTCAGAATCCTGGAGTCGACGGACATCATTAGTTTGGAATTCAAGTTTTCCGATTCGCCTAGACAGATGCTATGTGCCTACGAATCCTCCACCATGATTTTTCTGATTGGTTGATAAATTGGGTCGATGTCGATGTGTTTGTTAATTGCTTCGTTTATGTGAACACTAATAAGTAGTCAAACGTCACGATAATTCTTCGCCTATATCAATACATACAGACAATTACGGAAATACATTCGATTGGAACGATGTGGAAATACTGGGTAGGGGGAGGATAAAGTACACTAGAGAATTTTTAGAAGCTTGGCAGTCAGGTCAATCATCAAACACATCGACATTGACCTAATTTATCGACCAATCAGAAAAATCATAGGCGACATAAGATGAAAAGGGGGATACAATCAAATTAAAGGTGCAAACGATGACAGGTTTAATGTCAACAGCAACCAATCAAGGTCGAGGTTCACAGAACAAGCTACAGATCAAACGTGGGGAAATTCGAATACTTCACTTCTGCTATCTGAAGTTTGTGCAGATAATGATGTTGTTCAGAAGAAGAACAATGAAAGCGTCGCAACCGAAACATCCCCAGTTCAGAGAATGAAACAGCGCCCTAATTATCGATTTGTAATCCAAGCAGGTTATCGACACTCTCTACTCCCACCACCCCTCTTGTTTGCTATTCATTCTAATCATGCTATGCATTACAATCTCCTTACACTCATTCCTCTGATCGTCACTTGTAGAGTAGATGAAGATCCTCCACATACTACTTATAAACCAGTTAATGAGTAGCATCCACCAAAACATTATACAAACGAAAAATTAAACATGATTAATTACAATTCGAGAAGACAAAGTTAAATAAAATTCCTGGGAATAAAAAAATTAGTTTAAAATAATTTTGAAAATCAAAAGTGAACACGAAGCTCAACCAGCATTCAATTGTCAATAATTTGATGAGATAAACTCAAAGAATACAATTCGAAAAGAAATTTCATTTTTGTTAATTACAATCATATGTGATTATTATTATTATTATTACTATTATTATTATTATTATTATTATTATTATTATTATTATTATTATTACTGTGACTGTCAACTTAGACATATTTTGGTGCAATCAATGTGGACACAATCGATGATCCAGTTCTGGCACAAGCTGTTGAAGCAATGATTAATAATTATGGTCAAACACCGAAACAATTATTTCATCAATATGCCCACCCGAGTCGGTAAGTTATAATAAACCAACCAATCAAACTACATTGAATATACACTAGCTGCTGATTGGCTGGCAGTGTGCTTAGTGCAGTTTTTTTTGAAAGACTTTAAATCTACTCTGTATGCTTATTAGGAAACGAGTACTAGGTAAGGATGGCAAATCAATCGATGAAGTAATGAAACTTTATCAGTTAAGGTGAATAGGACAAGTGTTACGTATACACGACCATCGACTGCCTCGACGGTCTATGTTTTATGGTGTAGGAGTAGGTTGGAAGAAAGCTAAGGGGCGGCGAAAACAAAGCATGGCAGAAATCCATGAAGTCATTGAAAAGTGGACTGAGCCATGTTGGTAGATGTAAGCGACCTGGTTGGGGTCCGCGAGACGAAAGTCACCCATGGTTAGAGACCTTGAACCATTTGCAATGGCGCAGGTGCATCCACTCTTCGAGTTCTGTCAAATTCTAATCTTCCGAAATCCTCATCACTTTTATCTTACTCTTTTTTAAAATTTTTCTCCGAGTTCTAGTGGGAAGACGTGACCAGTGAAGTTCAACCTGTTCGGGTGTAGACAGTAACTACCGAAGACTGTATATGAGGTTGCTCAACTCCGTGAATATGATCAAGTTAGACATTAACACCGTTAGATACCATCTCAGTGGTCTATCGGTTAGGGCGTTCGCGCACAACACCGAAGGTCCTGGGTTCGAGTCCTGCGGGGTGCAGGAGTCGTGGATGCGCACTGCCACTGATGAGTCCGATACCAGGACGAAACGGCCGTCCAGTGCTTCCAGGTTTCTAATGGTGGTCTGACATTGATCGATTCATGGTTTCAAAAAATGTGTAACTTAACAATCTTCACAACCCCGTAATGAATTATATTAATCGAGTCATTTCTTCTAACTCTTGTCGTCTCAATTATTGCTAGCTATTATTTCTGTTACCTCTACCACTATAGGATTGCGTGTCTATGCTAATGTGGTATGATAACATGAACTTATGTTCGTACGTATGAAGTTCTGCATTGTAATTGACTGACTGACTGACTAATAGCATTGAAACAGTGAATACTAGTTGCGAGTTTAGAAGCACTTGTGGTTGTGTTATATTCGATGTAGGGTTCATCATTTTAGTAGTGGCCGACGATAATTTTTGACGAACCTTTGAATATGCTATGAAATATGTCTTTCCTTCAGTCTCGTTATATCATACTTAAAGTTGGCTTGCCGTCCTTCATCACTTCGTTTCGCCATTAAAATGGTGAGTTCTACACGGAATCTAACGCAACCACAAAATGGTGAACCAGGCGACGAACATATTTCAGCCCACTTTTTTCAAAGCGTAACTTTTTCAGCCTCGTTGAAATTCTTAAAGATCCTCTTACTACAGAAGATATATATATATATATATATATATATATATATATATATATATATATATATGATCTTATTTTCACCTTCTACCGAATTTTAAGGCATCGCTATAGGTATTACAGGTTAACAAAAATTATAGCTCCTGGTATGTGGCACACCTTCAGTACGTTGTATTGGATTGTACTCTGGGTTTGCCTGTTGAAGAAGTACGTACTTACTGATCCTAATTCGTTCATTCCTTTACGGAATCCAGTCGGCATTGATCGTTTTTCAATAGGCGATCGTTAGGTAAAGATAATACCTCTAACCAACCTAAATTGATGGCCTTCTATAGCTTCATCTATTGACTTCGCTCACTCAATGGTCCGACCATTCATGTCCATTGATTGAAAAATCGCAATAAGTATACTTCGTTTACTTCATGGACATGTAGTAGTAATGTTACGCATTCACGTAAACATGTCATTTTGATATGCTTAGATTATTACAAGTTTACCTTAATCAGAAACGAGAGCGAGGATCGAGGATCTGGTGACACGACATGCTACTCTAATCTGACTGTCCAAACCCCCCATTGAATGAAAGAAGAAGACTTGATATGAAGTAGAAGTATGTATTCTACAAGCATCCAGAATGTACGAGGTTTGAGTCCGGACTAAGGATGCGGGTCCTGGTCATAAAACGTTACAGATAATGCGTATTTATACATTTAGGGGTCGAATCGGAAACAGCATCGAAGTTTGTGACATTGACAGTTAAGACGACTAATAAGTAATAACATTGAACTACGTGACATTGATATCTAGTACGACCATAAAATTGATCATTCGGGAATTAACCAATAGGAAATGACCAATAATTCTCTTAGAATATATTGGATGAATATCCTAACAAGTAATATGTAAAGAACCATTGTGCAGTTTAATCAAATGAAAATTTTTTTTCCCAGTTACAACCAATGTTATTAATAAACGTACTACTTTCTACTACTTACACCGTTCACTTTTTACTAGAATCCTTCCTGTATACGCGTTTCCGAGACGCAGCATACATCAATTGAGCGAGATACTAATGGTCTAGCTAACGAAGCCTGTTGCCCTATTTCACACAATGTCCGTACATTAAATGTTCCAATATGTAGTCTAGAACGGGGTTTCAAGAGACCAGAAATGACGTTTCGTGAGCTGGCAATGTTTGCATTAGCTGTACAGTGTGATAAATGAATGTGAGAAGAGTTAGTTGTGGAGAGAAGAGAGGTACTAGGGAGTGTAGAAAGGATTTGATTTTGACCGATTTGGTCTCGTGTGCTGTGACGGATATGAGGGCGGTTATCACTTCCCGGCTGCCCACACCGTGGAAGGTTGTTTCTTGAGGGACCTGAAAAGGAAGATAGATTAGTGTTGGTCTTGGAGACATGGTTGCGTGACCGCAGAGCCCAAGGGAGAACTGCTTGAGGCCGGTCACGCACAGCGTGTTTATAAAAGGTTTTTTGAGGATTAGCTCCGCTCTTAAAAGCCCTTAGTGGGCACTCTTACCACCGGAGACGGAAATCCGTGAGGTAGGGTGAGGTGTGACATTTTTAGGGTCGACCTTTTCTAACCCTTCCTTCCTTGTGAGAAGGCTTCATTGCTGCAGATGCTGGTTGTCCAAAAGAAACACCTCACTGCTGCTGTCGCACCTCTCTGCATTCAGCAGTACGACTTCTCCATCAAACCTTGAGTAGCTGCTTTTAGTCTCATCGCTCTCCAATCGACCTGCCTGGCATAGCAGAACACCTTCAGGAACATATGTTCCAGCCAATATAGCTCGGTTGGGTCATGAAGATAGTTAAGCCCGACCACCACGTCAAGGTAGCGGGTACGGTCGGGTACATCGTTCACTATTCGTGGAGCATAGATCACACCGGCCAATGATCTCCAATCATCTATATCCTAGGCTCTCTTTTCTAATTTGTATCAAATGCTGCTTATTATTTCGATACCCGCATCTCATTCCTGGTAATAATACATGATTTGAATTATTAAATTTTATTCTTTTTTTAGTTCAGTAAATTTCTCATTTATATGCCCTATTAAAATCTTCATTTTATTCGTTTTGTAATCTTTAAAAAAATACTTTTTTTTTCATTTTCAAATGGTTTCGGTTTAAATTTGGCGCCAAAATTTCTAAAAGCAAATCCATGGATACAATGTTCAATATGGTAAATCAGGTGGAAGTTGCGGAGAATCATTCTTCTTCTATAGCTGATAATAATTTTAATAATGATGATTATGATGACAATGATAAGAATTCATTACAAACGCCAACATTTTCTACAAATGAAAATCAACATACATCACCAATTAGACTAGATAATAATAATAATACACCATTAGAAACTGTGATTGGATTAAAATGGGGTCAATGGGCAGGTAGTCCACAAGTGAATTCTGTAAGTTTTACAGTTAACTTACTTTGTTACGTCTGTTTGCCTTGATAGAGTGTGAGCATAAGCCACCGACCAACATTCCTCCAACCTACACTATCCTGAGCCTTCTTTTCCAGTTCTACTCAAATTAATCTTCGTCTTGTTTTTGTATCTGCTTCCGATTCTCAGAGCAGCGTGTCTCAAGGTCTACCGCTTTTACTTTGGCCTTGAGGATTCCATGTTATGGCTTGCCCAGTGATAGGTGATGTCCGCATAGTCTGTCCTTTCCAATCCTAGCGCTTCTTCCTCTGCTAAAATCTCCTTTGTTCTCTTCCACAGTAGGTTACTGGTGATGGTGTCTGGTCAACAAATGACGAATATATTGCGTAGACAATTCCTTATAAATACCCGTATCTTTTTCAGTTCCCGACGTCCTTTAGTTGTAAAAATTCTATCCGTGCTTTGCTAATCCGTGTCTCTACATCTGCTACACTGGATGTCATCATCCTCTTTTATTATTGTGTGGAATAGGCGAGCTAGATCATCTGCGCAGTTCAGATCGTCCAGCTGAATCCTAGCTGTCCATTGTATCCTGTGCTTCCCTCCAGACGTTGACGTCTTCATAATCCAGTCGATCATCAAGAGAGAGAGAGAAAGGGTGAGAGTAAGCAATCTTGCTTGACATCGATAACCATTTCAAACGAGTCTGTCAGCTGTCCCCCGTGCACGATGTTTCAGTTTAATCCATCGTAAGAATTCCATATAATGTTTACTACTTTTTCAGACACGCCGTAGTGTTAAAAGAGCCTCCATAGTGTTGTCCTGTCTACGCTATCAAATGCTTTCTCGTAGTCAGTGAAGTTGATGTAGGTTGGCGAGTTCTTCTATTCAATTGATTGAGCCAAAATGATCCGTAATGTTGATATTTGGTCCGTATACGATCGATTCTTGCGAAATCCAGCCTGTTGATCTTGAAGTTGGGCGTTTAAGGAGTCTCTTGCTGTTCTTTTCAACAACACTCTGTTTAAGACTTTTCCTGCTATTGAGAGAAGAGTGCTACCTCTGGAGATCTCCCATGTGCTATGGACGCCTTTAAATGCTCTACCTAACTGCTTTGCAGTTCTTCAATGTCGGTGACTAGTTTGCCTTCCTTGCTTTACACTGGTTGTTTTGATTTACGATATAATTTTCAGCAAGCTTCTTCCTCATATCGTATAGTCAGTCGTCTCTTACTTCCTTCTCTTGCAGCTTTTTCTGCTATCATTTCTAGATCTCTCACATATTTTCGCTAATCAGCCCTGATGTTCCCTGTTCACTTCCTTGTTTGTATCTGTGTATTCGACTTGTGCCTTGGCTTTCTCTGCTTTTGTTCGGCTAATGTTGATTGCCGCTTTCTTTCCTCAATTCTATTCAGAGCCTCACTCGTTTGCTATGGCCCAGGTACATCCACTCTTTGTGTTCCTTCAAAATGCTAATCTCCTGAACTCCTCATCACCTGTATCTTTCTCTTTCTAAATTTATCTCACTGAATTATACGTCTTGTGTAATATCTTCAAATCCTAATCTTCTCCATTACAGTTAATACTTCTACTATCTCTACCACTATGGGGTTTGAACTGACAGTTGCATCTCTGTGCCAATGTGGTATGGCAACTTGGACTGATGTACGTACGTACTTAAGTGCGAAGTTTTACATTGTAACTGACTGACTGACTGACCAACAAAGATCCATTTGCTTGTGATGGTGATTCTTGTGGCCTAGAACCTCATCACATGTCTCTTAAATTGGCCGCGTTTTAAACAAATAATCTGTGTAATTGTAATTTAGTTCTCCTACGAGAAATAAGAGTTTCAAGCGATAATCTTTTCATGGAAATTTAAGTGTATATGTGTTTGGATACGTACTTGTTACTCATTTTTGTGACTTATAAATCACTAGAATAATGGGTTTTCGTGTCAGTTTACACTTTTATATTTACTCATATGAGGTAAAGCATATAACCTTGATTACTGTCACTCTGATAAATAGTATTTTCAGTATAAGGATTTTAGAGATTGTTGAATTTTATTGAGATGAAGGACGAATCTAAGTTAGTCAACCATTGAAAGCACTGGACGGTTGTTTCGTTTTAAAATGGAACTCCTCAGAAGCAACTATCTGCAGCAACCTCACAGTCGCTGGTCAAACTGAAGACTTGGGCTACACTATCAGATTCCAGCTCGGTGATCTATACATATACGAAAAAGCGTTCTGACCCGGGATCAAAGATCTCAGGTTCCATTTATCAATGCGGGTTCGTGGATTTGCACTACTGAACACAATCAATCTCCTACTCGGGCTAAAAAACCTCCCGATCCAGTGTTTCTAGGTTTTTAAATGATTTTGGAGCCTTTAGTCGGTACCTAATCTTTATGCTTTATTTACTTACTTACTTACGCCTGTTAACCCCCAATGGAGCATAGGCCGTCCACCAGTTTTCTCCAACCAACTCTGTCCTCGGCTTCCCTCTCCATTCTGTCGAATGTTTGTTCATTCCTCCCATATCTTTCTCTATTTCTCGGCCTAATGTGTTCCTTGGCCTTCCTCTTTTCCTTTTACCTTGAGGATTCCAAGTGGAGGTTTTTCTTGTGACGCAGTTTGGTGCTTTACGTAGTTTGTGTCCTATACACTTCCACCACTTCTTCCTGATTTCCTCCCCCAGTGGAATGTGGTTTGTTCTCTCCCACAGTACGTTGTTGCTGATGGTGTCTGGCCAACGAATCAGAAGTATTTTGCGTAGACAACTGTTAATAAACACTTGTATCTTCTGGATGATGGCTTTAGTAGTTCTCCAAGTTTCCGCTCCATACAGTAGAACTATGTTGACATTTGTATTGAAAATCCTGATTTTAGTGTTGATTGATATTTGTTTGGAGTTCCGGATATTTTTCAATTGTGGAAATGCAGCCCTCGCTTTGCCAATTCGCGCCCTCACATCTGCATCCGATCCACCTTTCTCGTCGATGATGCTGATCAGATATGTAAAGGTGTTAACGTCCTCCAAGGCATCTCCATCAAGAGTGATTTGGTTGGTGCATGTTGTGTTGCATCGGAGAATTTTGCTTTTCCCTTTATGTGTGTTGAGACCTACTGCTGCAGAGGCTGCTACTACATTGGTCGTCTTCTTTTGCATTCATTGTTTCATGTGCGATAGAAGAGCCAAGTCATCTGCGAAGTCCAGATCGTTCAGCTGCAGCCTGGCTGTCCAGTTGATACCGTGCTTCCCTCCACATGTTGACGTTTTCATAATCCAGTCGATCACCAGAAGGAGAAAGAGAAAGGGTGAGAGTAAGCAACCTTGCCTGACACCGGTCTTCACCTCGAAAGAGTCTGTTAGCTGTCCATCGTGTATGATTTTGCAGTTGAATCCATAATCATAAGAATTCCGTATGATGTTAACTATTTTCTTTATGCTTAATTTGTTTACGTAATAATGATGCGTATCACTTTTTTTTTCTTGTATTAATGTATATTCAGTTTGAATTAATTTGGAAAAAACAATTCATCATTCCAGAATCATCAAACAATTCAATGAAACCATTCATTAGTCATTTAATTGGTTCTGTTTGGTGTGAATTCAATACAGAAACCTCACATTCACCTCATCTTCATACGAATCAACTCAACGGTATCTCGTCCATATCTACTGAGAAATTATATCATTCTTGGAATGGTTGGGTTGATTTCAATATTGATCATGAAATTGATAAATGTGTTTCATCGTTGTCGCCAGTAACTGATCTATCATGGTATTGGAAAATTCTTCATTGTGAATACAATGCTTGTCTATGGGTGTCGTTGCTACCAGACACTGATAACAGTACCGGGAACGATGTACAATATCCAACAACTCCTATACCATATTTAATAAAATTAAAACCATCATTATTAGACAATAGAACTTTAAGTATATTTCTCAAACGTTTACCTAAAGAATCACCAGCTGCTGCTACTACTACTACTACTACTACTTTGAATGTTCCGCCTATTCACGACAATATTGGCACTGATGATGATGATGAAACTACTAACTACACTACATCAGTAGTATATCACCATCAACAACAAAATAATGAGCTGCGCTTACAATTACCATATTCAAATTGTATTGCATCAAATCATGGGAAATCTTTCATTACTTCATTGATTATTTCACCTAGTTCTAGGCATGGTATTCAATTGTTTGTTGGTACTTGTTACGGTTCAATTTATGTCAGACAATTACCAACAAATTTATATGATATTTCACCGATTGACGGTTGGTTACCATCAGTGAGTTATTGTAATGTTTGTGGAGGTTGAGTAGATTTATTTGTTTTTTTTGCCTCATTTAGTTGAAATCATCAATTGATCAATGTTCAGACACTAGTGTGGAAGTCTTGCAGTGTTGTGCTCTGGATGGCTGTTTTGTCCAAATAAAAGAGAGTTCGCAGTAATGCTTTATTCACGACTATCGTACACGGAAATTGAAACTCAGCAGTAACAGGAAAGATCAGTGTTTGGAAATGTAATTCCAGTGTAATAAATTTGAAAAGAGAAAGTTGAAGGTCATGAAGAGTTTAGATTAGAATTGTGAGAGAAGCCAAAAAACGAATGCACTTGCGTCATTGCAAACGACTTTGAGTCATGTCATTCAAGGTCTCTAACGACAGGTTACTGTCATCTGGCGGACCCAACCAGGTAGTCGACAACTACCGATATGGCTCAGTCCACTTGTCAATGACTTCATGGATTTCTGTCATGTTTTGGTTTGGCTGCTCCTAGCTTTCTTCCGGCCTGTTCATACACCACAGGTCAGTGGTTAGGCCTACGCAACGCATGTCCTAAACATCTCAACTGATGAAGTTTCCCTACTTTATCTATTGATCTGCCATCCCCTTACATTGTACCCGTTTCTTAACAGCTGCATTGCGTATGCCCAACCGCCGACTGCCTCGAAGAGCTTTGTTTTGTAGTGTAGGAATAGGTTGGAAGAAAGTTTGGGGCGGTCAGACACAAAACATGTCAGAAATCCATGAAATCATTGACGAGTGGACTGAGTCATGTCGGTAGTTGTCGACTACCTGGTTGGGGTCCGCGAGATGATAATAATCGATGGTTAGAGACCTTGAATGACATGGCTCAAAATCGTTTGCAATGGCGCAGGTGCATTTATTCTTTGTGTTCTCTCAAATCCTAATCTTCTGGATTCTTCAACACCTCTAGTTTCGACTCTCTAAACTTTTCTCATTAAATCATACTTCTTGAATAATATCTTCTCATCCTAACCTCTTCGGTTACTTCTAATACCTTTACTACCTTTTCTACCATTGGATTTGAATTGACAATTATATCTCTGTGTTGATGTGGTATGGCGACATTTACTGATGTACTTACGTACGAAGTTCTACGTCGCATTGCTTACTCGATAGTTTCAAGGTAAATGGAGCAATGCTTCGAAGATACCTATGATCGAATACTAATAGCCTACGAATAACCTCCACTCTTACTGGCCATGTTTCACAGGCATAAAGTAGGACTGAGTAAACTGCTGCGTAGCAGGCTCATCCTTTGGTTAGTATACGAATATCTCGCCTGCATCATAAGTGATGCAAGCTGCCGAAAGCCAGTCGAGCCTTCTGTATCGGTGCTGAGATTTACTTCGTCAAACACCACGCCATCGTTCATTTTTACCACTTAAATATTCATGCATATTAAAGAGAGAGAGAGTAAAGCCTGATGAAGACAATCTCATTGAAAGTAACAATGAACTGTCCAAATTATTATCCTGTGTTATTTTTCCTCTTATTACAGGATTATCATGAAATAGCATCGTCATCATTATCATCACTCAGTGAGACTAAACAAACTCGAACCTCTAACAGGCATAAACCACGATCGAAAAAAAGCAAGCAAACCCGACACCACATTAATAAACATTCAAAACTAATAACTACTCACAACACTACCACTACTACGCATACTACTGAAAATCTTACTAATAATGAAGAAGTGACTCATAGCGATAAAGAAATTGGTCTATGGGAAATAACCAGTTGGAAACATTTATCTGGTCATGCTGGACATGAAATCACTAGTCTGGCAATGAATCATAATCATAGTTTAATTGCTAGCGGTGATGATCAAGGTCATGTATGTTTATGGGATCGATATCGTCTGGCGCTGATTAAAACAATTAACACGAATAAGGCATTATTGAATCAAACAGAATTGAATGCGAATGATTCCAGTCATCGTAACAGTCCAAATACTACTAATGGATATAATGATAGTAGTAGTAGTAGTGACTTGAAACAATCCCGTAGACGATCTTCTAAGAATCATCATCTTACTGTGGATGATTCCATGCATAATGAAACTGATGAACAAGTACAAATAAAGAACGGTGATACTTCAAGTAACAATACTTCCATAGTTGATTTTAACAATAACAACAACGATAATGTGTCAATGGTAAATGGTTTCAAACGTATTGATGGTATATGTTTCAATTTAACAAGTGGTGAATTAGTCATTGCCAAATGGAATCATCCAAATTGTCATGGTAAGTTATTAGTACAAGTACACTAGTGTAGTTACCTTTTTTTCTTTTCTATATGTTGGTTTGATCGTTTTACTTGGATGTATTACTGGTTCATTGAAATCATGAATCGATGAAGAATGTTAGACTCCAATCATTTGGAAACCTGGAAGCTCTGTGTTACGTCTGCATGTAAACACGTCAACTTGATATACTTGAACTATGTTACGAGTTTACCTTAGTTGGAAAAAGAGAGCGAGAATGGAGGATCCGGTGACACGACATGCTACTCAAATCCGATTTTCCCAACCCCCCCCCCCCATAATGAGTAAAAATAAGAAGAGTTGAATATGAAGTATAACTTGTATTCTACAAGCTTCCAGAAAGTACGAGCTCCGAGTCCCAAAGAGAATCAGGATCCCAAACTAGGGATCCGGGACCGGGTTCTGGTCCTGGTCATAAAATGTTACTGATAATGCGTATTTATACATTTTGGTCGAATAGGAAACAGCATCGAATTCTGTGGTATTGACAGTTAAGACGACCAATAGGAAGTAACATTTGAAATGACATTGACAGTCCGGATGACCAATAAGAGACAACATTGAAGTATTTGACTTTGACAGTTAAAACGACCATAATTTTGACCAATAGAAATCGACCAATAGGAATTGACCAATAATTCTCTTAGGATATTGGATGAATATCCTAACACCTCCCTCTGAAGAAATTGAAGCGACACACGACGGTTTAATTGGATCTGGACTGTTGTTTGCTGCTGTCGGGGAGGATATTTCTGGAACGGAAATGAGGAACAGTCGTGGATTGGCTTCTTCTTATATGTTTGATGGAATATCTGCTAATGTTAGTTGTTTGAACTAGTCTAGATCGGCTATCGGATTGAGCTGAAGTGAGGTGGACTGGATGTAGCAGGGGACACAGCTACTCTGGTTAGTTGACAGATACAATACACAACGTCAGATTGACTTGATCCACCATAATCGTGTCACGATGCAGCTTGGTGTCCATCAACATTTTCATTAGTTCAGCTGCTGCTCGGGTAAAAGTTTCAAAGGATCAATGTGATCCCATCCCTGTCGCCAAAACTCTGAAAGACTGTCGTTTTGTTCTAGTCTATGGGACTACTCATTAGTGCTGCTTAGAGATTCATGATTTCAATAAAACTCACACAATCTCCATGACCCTTCATTGCTATTCGGCAATGTTTTTTTGGCCTAAATGCTCTGATACGATGAAGAATGAGGGAGAGTCAAAACGCTCGTATATGGCCAATGCTAGAAAACTCTTAGTCACAGTATTCTTCTGGTGGTCGGTGTTCGTTTACGTAAATTGAGAGGAAGAAAAGCGAATTTCAAGCCACAATTGAAAACGAGTTAATCAACATAAAGGATCTCTATCTAGGGAAGTTGGAAAACCTTATTTCCAAACTAATTGTGTACACATATTCTCCAGGATCTTGATGAAATGAAGGGTGTATAAATCCTACTGTTGATCACCGACTACTATGGAACTGCATTTTCTGACATTGCTCTACTACCTTAGGAACCAAACCTATGGATCAAGAGATCAAAGAGTGGCCTCTTACGAAAACCGCTTGCTTGGGTCCGAGAACTAAAGTAGTATCCCAGCCGACCCACAAATTCATTGATATGTGGTGCCTAAATACTTAAGTGCCCATTTTTACCGATGTTTATACGTTTAAATGAAAACAAATCATTTTCCCCACGCAACTGATTATTACTTTTAAATAGTTGAAGGCAATTGGCAAGAAATCATCCAACATCTCAGCATAGTTCACTTGACATTGAATGGAGCATAGGCTGTTCACCAGTTTTCTCCAACAAACTCTGTCATGGGCTTCCCTTTCCAGTTCTTTCCAGTTTTTGTTCATTCTTCTCATCTGTTTCTCTGTTTCTCGGTGTAATGTGTTCCTTGGTCCTCCTCTTTTTCTTTGACCTTGAGGATTCCATGTGAGGGCTTATCTTGTGACTCAGTTCGGTGCTTTTCGTAATGTGTATCCTATCCACTTCCACCGCTTCTTCCTGATTTCCTCCTCCAGTGGAATGTGGTTTGTTCTCTCCCACAGTACGTTGTTCCTGATGGTGTCTGGTCAACGAATCCGAAGTATTTTGAGAAGACAACTGTTAACAAATACTTGTATCTTCTGGATGATGGCTTTGGTAGTTCTCCATGTTTCCGCTCCATACAGTAGATCTACGTTGACATTTGTATTGAAAATCCTGATTTTAGTGTTGATTGATATTTGTTTGGAGTTGCAGATATTTTCCAATTGTAGAAATGCAGACTTTGCTTTGCCAATTCGCGCCCTCACATCTGCAAACACTTTTCAATAAACAAACTTGACGCGGAAGTGACGGTTTCCATAAGTCTTATTTCTTCGCAGTATAGTTTCGTTTTTCAAATTTTCAGTATTTGTGCTATAAAAATGTCGAACAATCTGGTTTCACATATACCTTACAAAGTATTTTATTTGAAAATTCATAAAGACCGAATAAATTATTCGGTCCACCTTTTTTCCTTTGACCTTGAGGACTTCAAGTTCGGACTTGCCTCATGATGCAGTTGGGTGATTTCCGCATTCTGTGACTTATTCTGCTCCAACGATTTTTCCTTACTTCTCCCTGATTCAGAATTTGGTTTGTTCTCTCACACGGTAGGTTGTTACCGATGATGTGTGGTCCACTAATCCATAGGCAACTGTCAATGAACGCTTGTATCTTCTAGATGTTGTCTTTCGTGGTTCGCTAAACTTCCGCTTTATACAATAAGACTGTCTTGACATTTGTAGTTGAAAACTGTGACTTTAGTTTGGCCACCTGTAAATATGTGGCTGTTGTTTTGACAATCATTACCTTCATAATTGAATTACATCTTGAAGAAAATTTACAATCAAATATCCACTAATGGTACACTGGGCTAATTTTATGAAATCAAATCCTGTCCCAAGATATGGTAGTTAGATCAGTAGGTACATATTACTCATGTTACGCCTAAAGGAGCATAGACCGCCGATCAGCGAATTGTATTTTTTCTCGTTAGCGCTTTTTTTTTGGCTAGTTGAACTTCTACAGGATGAGATCACTAACGCCTTCCTTACCCAGCCGTCCTCTTTTATCATCCAGGCTTCGGACTGGCAATAACCCCAGAATGGCTGCACTTAGAATTAGCAGGCAAAATTATCCATACAAGTACATATATCCTGTAAGCAATTTATTAAGTCGAAACCCAAAATAGTAGAAGTAATCACAGTATTAGTAGTTATGGGAAAAATGTAAGCCTGAAGATAAAATTCAAGTAATTATAAATCGGTGTCATGAGGAATTCTAAAGATTAGAATTCGCGAGAAGACAAAGAATGAATACAGTTACACCAATGCCACACAACCATCGGGTATGAATTATCACATGGTTCTTAGCCAAGGTAGTCTACATATGACTCGGTCCAATCGTCAATGATATCATGGACTGATTGCTATGATGTGTTTTTTGGTTTGACCGGCCCATCACACTTTTTTCCAGCCTATTGTGTATCGATTATCTTTCATGATAATGATGTCAGTCAGTCAGTTGCAACGTAGAACTACGTACGTATGTATATAAGTTCATGTTGCCATACCATATTAGCACAAAGACGCATATGTCAAATCAAATCCCATAGTGATAAAGATAGTAGAGGTATTAATGGTAATGAAAAAGACTAGGGTTTGAAGATATTATTCAAGAAGTATAATTCAGTCGGATAAGGTTAGAAAGACAAAGGTAGGGGTAGTGAAGAATCCAGAAGATTAGGATTTCAAAGAGAGCACAATGAATGTATGCACTTGCGCCACTGCAAACGATTTTCAGCCATGTCATTCAAGGTCTCTAACCATTGGTGACTATCGTCTCGTGGACCCCAACCAGGTAGTCTACATCTACCAACATGACCATGACTTATTGTACAATCAATATTCAATAGTTCTTTTCTTTGGTTCAATTGCATTATCCCCCATTTTTTTAGTCTGTTGGCTCGGGATGTATTCTTGTTCTGGTGTATGGATAGCTAGTCGAATATTAGATTTCCTAGCTGAAATCAATGATCCGTTGATAGATTCACCTTTGGCACAAATCCACACCGAGAATTATTATCCTCCTGTTCCGATGGCATTTTCAACGGTAGCTGAAGGTCGAGGTGTGAATTGTTTATTACTCGGTGGTCCAGGTGGTCGATTAGTATGGTTGAATTCATGGACATTGGATACAGTACGAACGTATATGGTAAGTAAGAGGTTCGTCATTCGTTTGACATGTGAATCACAATATTCAGTTGAATTTCTTTTGTGTTTTTTTGCATGTGTTTACTCTGTTGAACTCGATGTTATCATTTAAAAAAGTCAACCAATAAACGGGTCATCTCACCAATGCATAAAAGACATATCGTCGGAGCATACATACAGTGCGATCAATGAAATCATTTGGAATCAATGTAGCACACAAACCAATAGAATCACTTTAATCAATCGTATGTAAACAACACCAAAGGAGAAAATGACAAAGGAAGAAGAAATCAAATATCATCTACAAAATAAACAACTGCTCAGAATGTGAAAAACACTCACTACATAGGACAAAGTGGACAGCCTCTTCCGCTTCGTTTATGTGAACATCAATATTAGCACTCAAACGCTTTGACATTTCTTTGCTTCTATCAATAGGTTCGGATAACTATTGACATACAATGGATTGGAACAATGTGGAAATATTGGATAGGAGAAGGACAAAGAACAGTAGAGAATTTTTAGAAGCTTGGCACACAGGTCAATCAGCAATCAACAAACACATTGACACCTTTTCCAACCAGTCACAGAGTCGACAAATGATACGCCATAAGAGATTTGCTGGAACGTCATTCGTAGTACATGTCCAAGCCACGGAAGTGCCTGAACACATGTCGCTGAGCCGCCGCTATACTTTACCATGGTCTTTCCACTGAATGTAAAGCAATCCTTTGGAGAGAACAGTGTGATCGAACTCAGTAAGCTTTCTAATATCTTCAACTTGGAGAGACCAGGTTTCACAAGCATAAAGCAAAACTTCTCTCACCGATACATTGTAGACCCGATTTTTTACAGCCGGGCTAACATCACAAAGGTACCGAAGAAGATGGCTCAGATTGTTATAAGTTGCTCTGGATTTCACTATACGTGAATCGATCTTATCACTTATGCCACTACTAGCACATACACACAGCTACCCCAGATACCATTGCTTGTGTACTCTGGGACAATCGAGTAAGCAATGCTGTCGTTAGGAAACGGGTGCTAGGTAAGAGTGGCAGGTCAATCGACGAAGTGTTGAAACTTCATCAGTTGAGGTGGTTGAGACATATGTTGCGTATGCCTAACCATCGACTGCCTCGTCAAGCGATGTTTTGTAGTGTAGGAGTAGACTGGAAGAAAAGCTAGGGGGCGGCCAAACCAAAGCATAGCAGAAATGCATGAAGTCGCTGACAAGTGGAGTGAGTCATGTTAGTAGATATAGGCTACCACCTGGTCGAGGTCCGCGAAATGATAGTAATCAATGGTTAGACACCCTCAGTGACATGGCTCAAAACTGTTTGCAGTGGCGCAGGTGCATCAACTCTTTGTGTCCTATCAAATTTTAATCTTCTGAATTTGTCATCATCTCAATCTTTCTCTTTTTAAATATATTTCACTAGATTATACTTGTTGAATAATATCTTCGAACCCTATTCTATCCGATTACCGCTAATACCTTTACTACCTCTACTACTATGGGATTTGAATCGACAATTTGATCTGTCTGTGGTGCTAATGTGATATGGCAACTTGGACTGAAAGATGTACGTACCAAGTCCTACATCATAAATGACTGACTTATGAAAACCTAAGCACAATTCTTATTATAAAAATAACCAAATGGCATAATTAAACCAGTGGAGTTGAACTGTGTCGTGTTGTGTAGGCAATAATTACACCCTGTCGGGTGTAGGCAGTAACTATCAAAGACAATGCTGGGTGAGGTCGCGCAAAATCCCTTGATCAATCAGAGTTAGAAATTAACACCGTTGAGTGCTGGCCCAGTGGTCCGATGGTAAGGCGTTCGCCTACAATGCCAAAAGTCCCGGGTTCGGATCCTGCGAGGAGCAGGAGTCGTGGGTGCGCACTGCTACTGATGAGTCAGTCCCATACCAGGACGAAACGGCCATCCAGTGCTTCCAGGTTTCTAATGGTGCTGGGCTAACAATGATTGATTGATGATTTCAAATGTGTACAAACACAAATCTCCAAAACTGTGCCGCAAAATATAGTAATTACTAAAAAAAAATTCGAGGTTTTACAAAAGCCTTAGATTGATCAAAGTTAGAACACCGTTAGATCTAGAAGTTGGACGTTCCCGCGCAAGACCGAAGGTCCTTGGTTGGAGTCCTACAAGGAGCAGGAGTCGTGGATACGCACTGTTGGCAATGAGTCCCACCCACATCACGACGAAATGGCCCTCCAATGCTTTCTCTGGTTTCTAATGATTCATTCATGATTTCAAGATGAAATTATCTTATTCATGCTCTTGTTTCGTCCCTTTCACAGATTCCAGTGAATGATGAGCAACAGACACGTATCATATCATTGTGTTTTGGACCATTATTATTGAATAACACTGATAATCATACTAATAATCAAACAACAACAACAACAAAAGATCTCGGTGAAATTTTATGTCAAGGATTATATATCACTGATCAAACTGGTTGTTTATATCATTTCGGTTCGAAAAAACAACCACCGCCTGTACAAACTACTACTAATAATAGTAGTACTACATTGAACATTGATCACCAACAACGACAACCGATTGACGCGGCTGTTGTGAATTTAAACAATGCGTTGTATGCAAAATCAATTATACATTGGTTTGATCATTGATTGAACATTGATCATCATCAACCGATTGACGCGGCTGTTGTGAATTTAAACAATGCGTTGTATGCAAAATCAATCATACATTGGTTTGATCATTGATTGATATAATGTGATGATATGTATATGTATACACAGATATTGTTTGTATGTATGTATGTATTTACTTGTTTATTTGATATTTTATAAACGCAAAGAAAGATTTAATTTTTTTGTTGTTTTCTTACTTTTAAAAGATGCATATTTTCGTTTTTTTTTAGAGAAAAGTTTTATCATCATTCCATGTTTTGAAACCAAATGTTTTTTTTTATAAAAAAAAAATTAAATTTTGTAATATAAATATTCTTCAATCACTGGATTTATATACTTCTTTGTGAAGCCTAGTTGTTTTCTGATAAATTGTTAATATTTTTCAACTATTAGAGGGATTTTAAATTGACAATTTCATCTGTCTGTGTGCTGATATGGTTGCGTGGCAACTTGAACTGATGTAGGTAGGTGCAAAGTTCTAACGTTGTCGCTAACTAACTGACTCTAATATAAAGTAATCAGATTGCGTTGCCTCCCTCCGTCACCGGTACTCTCGGTTATCACTTACTTACTTACTTACTTAATTATGCCTGTTACCGCCCAATGGAGCATAGGCCGTCCACCAGTATTTTCCAAACAACTGTGTCCTGGGCTTCCCTTTCCAGTTCTTTCCGATTTTTTTCATTCTTCTCATGTCTTTCTCTATTTCTCGGCGTAATATGTTCTTTGGCCTTCCTCTTTTTCTTTTACCTTGAGGGTTCCGTGTGAGGGCTTGTCTCGTGATGACTTTCGTAGTTCTCTAAGATTCCACTCCATACAGTAGACCGGTCTTCACATTTGTATTGAAAATCCTGATTTTGGTTTTGGTGGAAAGTTGTTTGGATTTCCAGATATTTTTCAACTGTAGAAATGCAGCCCTCGCTTTGCCAATCCGTGCCCTCACATCTGCATCCGATCCACCTTCCTCGTCGATGATGCTGCCCAGATATGCGTAAAGGTGTTAACGTCCTCCAAGGTATCTCCATCAAGAGTGATTTGGTTGGCGCATGTTGTGTTGCATCGGAGAATTTTGCTTTTTCCTTTATGTATGTTGAGACCTACTGCTGCAGAGGCCGCTGCTACACTGGTCGTCTTCTCTTGCATTTGTAGTTGCGTGTGCGATAGAAGAGCCAGGTCATCTGCGAAGTCCAGATCGTCCAGCTGCATCCTAACTGTCCAGTTGATACCGTGATTCCTTGCAGATGCTGACGTTTTCATAATCCAGTCGATCACCAGAAGGCGAAAGAGAAAGTGTGAGAGTAAGCAACCTTGCCTGACACCGATTTTCACCTCGAAAGAGTCTGTTAGCTGTCCTTCGTGTACGATTTTGCAGTTGAATCCATAATCATAAGAATTCCGTATGATGTTAACTATTTTCTCAGGCACATCGTAGTGTCGAAGAAGCCTCCACAGTGTTTTCCTGTCCACACTATCAAATGCTTTCTCGTAGTCGATGAAGTTGATGTAGAGTGGTGAGTTCCATTCAATTGATTGTTCCACAATGATCCGTAATGTAGCAATTTGGTCAGTACACAATCGGTATTAGGTATAGTCTCCCAGAAAAGAATAATGCATATTTTATGTTCTATGTCATCTGAATGTTACACTTCAATTCACCGTATAGTATAGTATAGTATTTATACACAACAGTGAAATGGATGACTGATGGATTCTTTTACGAATGTGACAAGTATCGAATCATAAGATAGACAGAATATGGGGGTCGATTGCTAGTGTTCGTTTTTTGATAACAGTCAAACGACATGATATTTGTTCCCTTCTTATGAATACATTGGATTGGAAAAATGTTCAAATATTGAAGGGAGGGATTTTCTCACTCAACAATCAACCAACACAACGACATTGATCCAATTTATCAACCAATCAGAAAAATCGTAGACAAGCATAGATAGGATTAAGAGCCGAATCAAATAGGTATGCAGACAACAACGACAGGTTAGTAAGAGCTAATCAAGGTCAAGGTCAACAGAGCAAGCTACAAGTCATACGTGGTGAAATTCGAATACTTCACTTTTGCTATCTAAACTTTGTGTTGATAATATTACTCAGTAGAAGAACAATGAGAGCTCCACAACCGAAACATCCAGCTCAGTGAACGAAATTCCACCACAGTCATATCCACCGGAGCTAGAAATTTGATCCACCATTTCAACGCTTTCATAGCATTACAACAAATGTTTATGATGAAATCATCATTAAGTGAGTAAGTAGTTGAATAAGATTAGATGTAAGTTAATAATAGTCGTTGAAGTTACAAATTTTCATCTATGAAGGTGATTATTACATCTTGTACCAAAAAACTACCAACCTCGATACACTGCACATAGAAGTAGTTCGATTGAAAATGCATTACTGACTATCATCTTAGTTAGTATGAGGCGGTATCATTTTATGAAGTCATGAATAATTGAATTGAATAGTACCGATATGGTGCAAACTCTCCAGTCGAAATCAGAAAGATAACCTGTGCTCGGAAAAACAAGCAATTAATAGTTTAAGATATCGGGTATGTATGTACCTAAAATTTCGTTCAATTGCTGCCCCCGATTGAAACACAAAATATATACAGTTTCACTGTTTGTAGTGGAATATCGTTCGTCATCTGAGCTGGATCTTTCATTTTTCTTTTTTCAACAACATCAGAACAAGCTACTTCTACCCGAAGTTCGTGCTGATGATGTTGTTCAGACGAAGTACAATCAAAGCTCCATAACCAAAGTCTGTAGCTCAGCAAACGAAATTCTACTACAATCATCCATCTGAGCTACAAATTTTCTCTACCATCTCACAATTACACTGTAAAAACCGATGTTCACAAAGTTAACATATTCATGTTCTCTATAGGTTGTAACACCTTGTGTGTTTTCATGAATCTTTCCTACTTGATATTTCTTGGTCATGTTTCACCTGGGATATAAGATATTATGCAATCAAATCTTCTATACTTATCGTTCAGGCGAAAACTACCCTTCAGTATATCGAATAAATAACACCGTTACGTCTCATTATGCTTATCGTTTGGCATTAGTATTTTCGAGCTTAAGGATAGTTAACTTCACTTGACTTTTGATCTAGTTGGTATGATAGATAACTGTTGAGGATGTTAGATCCCCAGAACTCGCTTGATAAACATCTTTATTTTGGTTTTGTTTCATGCACCGATTATTTGACCTTGAGATTACATTTCCCACCAGGAAAATCCTTGGCTGTGATTGGTTACTGTGTCATTTCAGTGTACTATTTTTGTGACTGTCCCAAGGACGTCTCTATAGAGTATATAAATAAACGCTTATTTGAGTGCTTGGATTCATTGTGTGCTGCTGGCTGGGTGTTTGTAGAATACAATTTCTACACTATATCAAGACTTCTTGCTGATTCACAATTTGGTCAAGGGATCACAATAGCCTACCTGGACGCTGGTTCATTGTTCTGTTCTCGTTATTCGACTAAGGTGAACTCGTGATAGTCTCAAGCATACCTAGAGACGAGCGTAACAATAACTATCCTCTTCTATAATTACATTCAATTGAAACAACACCCCCAACATTCTTAATTAAAAAGTGGAACAAGTATATAGTGTCGTGTTTGTAGACACTCTAGTTAGTAAATATTAATTTGTGAAAATTTCTAACTAATTTAAAGAATATGGTTTTATTTGCCGCAAAGTTTGAATTTATTCACAGTGTCAAAGTATTAAAGAACTATGATAGTAAATACTTTATTCAATACCTCATTTTTAATGATATCAAGAAAATGTGTAACGTGAAACGAAAGAATTAGCCAGTCTTGCTGATACTAGAAAAAGTTAATATGTAAGTTCCCTTAGTAGTTGCAATTCTTCAAAAAAAACTGATGTATTTGTAAGCGCTCGCGCACTAGATCGAAGGTCTTGGGTTAGAATTCGGTTTAACGGGTCTTAGATGAGCACTGCTGACGAGTGCCATACTAAGACGAAACAGCCGTCTTTCAGTACTTCCAGGTTCTTGTAGAACAGCGTAAGCACGAGGCATATGCTAAGTATGTTGGATGACCAGGTTGGAATAAAGTTAAGTGCGGTCCAAAATGAGTGAAATCAGTTCTTAAGTGAGTAGATGCAAATTATGTTTGTCCCTACAACAGGCGATTGGATGAAGCGCTTCCATGCAGATTACAGTGTGAAACAAATACATTCGCCTTTTCTTTATCTTCACACAGACATAATGTTATAATACTTATTCATGTATATCATTAACGAAATATATTCTCTAATGTTTTTTAGTCTTTCTTAATACTATTATCATCGATTCCTTTGTTATTCTAGCAAACTTTATCGCACTATGTTGATACAGTACAAAACTCCCACTGACACATTTGTACTACACATCCTACATTGATCATAATGGACTGGGTGCATAGAAGGAAATAAGTTAAAACACACCTAAACCAAGGCACCTACTACATACATTATTTATATAATTGACCTGGCCGGCCAAACAAAAGAGTGGAATGTCATGTTAGTAGGTGCTGGCGAAGTCACCGATGGTTAGAGACCTTGAACGACATGGTTCAAAATCGGTTGCAATAACACAGGTGCATCCACTGTTGTTTGTGTTCTCTCAAATTCTAACCTTCTAAATTCCTCATCGCCTTTATTTTTTTCCTCTTCTCAAATCTATTTCACTGAATCACATACTTCTTGAATAATTTCTCCGAACCTTAAATCTTCGCCATTACTGCTAACTAATCCTATTATCTCTTCTAAACTTTTTTAATTTCTCATCACCTCTACTACCTTTCTCCTTATAAATTTATCTCATTAAAATTATACTTCTTGAATCATATATCTTGGAACCTTAATCTTCTCCATTACCAATATTACTCTTACTATCTCTACCACTATGGGGTTTGTTGAATCGACAATTGTGTCTCTGTGCTAATACTACTTACTGTATGACAACTTGAACTTATGTGCGTACCTACAAAGTCTCCTACGTTGTAACTGACTGACTGACTAACTGACTACATAATTAACCTGGATGTTTTAAAATAAGTACCTGTTCATTAGTCAGTCCACTATTATTCCTATCCGCTTTCATTTATAGTTAGTTGTCGTTAAAACACTTGGAATTCATTCATCTCTTATCGAAACAACGTACGTACATATCTCTCTGCCTCTCTCTTTCTTATGCCTGCTCATTCATTCACAATGATGTGTTTGCCCTTAGCATCAGTGCTCAGGGGGATCCCCCAGAACAAAAAAGAAAACATGAGTTTTATTTTATTTTTTTGGTTCATTTTGTGAATTCTGTTTTGTTGTCAAAATGTAAAAAAATAAAGATTATAAGAACACAAATACACACACACACAGAGACAGAGAGAGGGATATGTACATGAAAAAAAAGGAGACCAAGAGACCAAGACATATAAGCATCTGTCTATTGTACAACGTGTTTATATAAATATATGAATGCATTCTGGGCGCCAATTATTAGCATAAAACAGAAGAAGCCGCACACACACACACCAACACCAACACATTGTGAATATGGTTGGTGTACTTATTATACAAACAATCAAATATATAACAGAAACAAATGAGAGACATTTGAATTGAATACGAATACACTACACAGTAATCAATCATCACCGATCAACAGCATCATCAATGTGTTTATGGTTTGGCCGCTGGGATCGACTACTCAAAAAATGTGCTATAATTAATTATAAAGCATAAGCACGTACGCACACACGCACATACACACATATATATATATATGCACATTTATACATAAAAGATAAAGACAGAATAGCAATGATTGCTCAGGATTATTGTTGTTACTATTAATCTCTGTATATATACATACACGCACACACACGCACACGCACACTGAAATTTCAAT
>OX103979.1:73552657-73666705 GCA_944470395.2 Schistosoma turkestanicum | reverse complement strand
AATCACATTCAATTGAAACAACACCCGCAACATTCTTTATTCGAAAGTGTAACAAGCATATAGTGTCGTGTTTGTAGACACTCTAGTTAGTAAATATTGGTGGTGCAGGTGCATCTACCATTCTCTTTGTGTTCTCTCAAATTCTAACCTTCTGAATTCCTCATCGCCTTTATTTTTCTCTTCTCAAATCTATTTCACTGAATCACATACTTCTTGAATAATTTCTCCGAACCTTAATCTTCGCCATTACTGCTAACTAATCCTATTATCTCTCCTAAACTTTTTAATTTCTCATCACCTCTACCTTTCTCCTTATAAACTTATCTCATTCTTACTACCTCTACCACTATGGGGTTTGAATCGACAATTGTGTCTCCGTGCTAATACTACTACTGTATGGCAACTTGAACTTACGTGCGTACCTACAAAGTCTCCTACGTTGTAACTGACTGACTGACTACATAATTGACCTGGATATTGTACAATAAGTACCTGTTCATTAGTCAGTCCACTATTATTTTCTAATGTAATAATGCTGAATGAATTATAGTTTCTTTCAAATCCACTTTCATTTATAGTTAGTTGTCGTTAAAACACTTGGAATTCATTCATCTCTTATCGAAACAACGTACGTACGTACGTACATATCTCTCTGTCTCTCTCTTTCTTATGCCTGCTCATTCATTCACAATGATGTGTTTGCCCTTAGCAGCAGTGCTCATGGGGATCCCCCAGAACAAAAAAGAAAACATGAGTTTTATTTTTTCGGTACATTTTGTGAATTCTGTTTTGTTGTCAAAATGTAAAAAAATAAATTTATAAGAACACAAATACACACACACAGAGAGACAGAGACAGGGATATGTACATGAAAAAAAAAGGAGAGCAAGAGACCAAGACATATAAGCATCTATCTATTGTACAACGTGTTTATATATATGTATATATATAAATGAATGCATTCTGGGCGCCAATTATTAGCATAATTCGGGTGGGGGGGGGAAACAGAAGAAGCCGCACACACACACACACCAACACCAACACATTGTGAATATGGTTGGTGTACTTATTATACAAACAATCAAATATATAACAGAAACAAATGAGAGACATTTGAATTGAATACGAATACACTACACAATAATCAATCATCACCAATCAACAGCATCATCAATGTGTTTATGGTTTGGCCGCTGGGATCGACTACTCAAAAAATGTGCTATAATTAATTATGAGGCATAAGCACACACGCACGCACATACACACATATATATATGCACATTTATACATAAAAGACAAAGAGAGAATAGCAATGATTATTTAGCATTATTGTTGTTACTATTAATCTCTGTATATATATACATACACACGTACACACACGCACACTGAAATTTCAATTGTCCGGTATAGTGTTACAGACTACTACTGCTGCTCCTATTGCACTATCCACATTGTTTTGCTCGGACGATGATAAACCCTATATATGGATAGATAGATAGATGGATAGATAGGTATATGCACATGAATATGATAAAACAATAATTATGTTGATATACATATATATCTATCTCACAAGTACATACATGTCGTCTTCTTGACCGGTTCACTTAAAAGTTGCAAGGTTTTCTCTATGGCAGTGTTTTTTTTTGGTTTAGTTTTCTGTCATTTAACTGCTTGTTTGATGTTCGCTTAGAGTATTTTATCAAGTGATTCATCTTAGTCTACGAGGACATGAACATTATTGATACAAAAAAGGGCACATAGATATTTATGCGCTACACAAATCAATGAGATAGGCGAGATATCCGTTTGCTGACTAAAGGACAAGTGTACTGCGCAGTAGTTCGCTCCGTCTTACTTTATGGCTAAGAAACATGGCCATTGAGAGTAGAAGATATTCGTCGGTTATTGGTTTTCGATCATAGGTGTATCCGAAGCATTGCTCGTATATCGTGGGACACCCGAGTGAGCAACGCTGTTATTAGGAATCGGGTGCTAGGTAAGAATGGCAGACCAACAGATGAAGTAATGAAACTTCATCAGTTGAGGTGGTTGGGACATGTGTTGCGTATGCTGAACCACCGACTGCCTCGACGAACTTTGTTTTGTAGTGTAGGAATAGGTTGGAAGAAAGTTAGGGGTGGCCAAACCAAAAACATGGCATAAATCCATGAAGTCATTAACGAGTGGACTGAGCCATGTCGGTAATTGTCGACTACCTGGTTGGGGTCCGCGAGATGATAATAATCGATGGTTAGAGACCTTGAATGACATGGCTCTAAACCGTTTGCAATGGTGCCGGTGCATTTATTCTTTATGTCCTCTCAAATCCTAATCTTCTGGATTGGTCAATACCTCTACCTTTGTCTTTCTAAACTAATCTCACTGAATCATACTTCTTGAATAATATCTTGTAATCCTAACCTCTCCGATTACTTCTATTACCTTTACTACCTCTTCTACTATATGATTTGAATTGACAATTACATCTCTGTGCTGATGTGGTATGGCAACATGAACTGATGTACTTACGTACGAAGTTCTACGTTGCATCTGACTGACTGACATAAATCAATGAATTTGTGTGTGCGTGTGTATGTCCGAGGTACTACTGTTCGAGTAGCTGAACTGAAACAGGTGGTTTGATTAGCAGACTGACCATTCATTGAATATTTGACCTACAGGTCTAATCTACAAGATGTGTAGCAACAACACTGGGACATGCAACTCTATAGTAACCGGTGACCAATAATAGGTTCAGACGTGGTGTGAATGTGTACCAAAATCTTTAGATGAGGGTTTTTCTTTATTCCTCTATGGTTGGATACTCTGTACTAGCTAACCCGGTTTAAGCTCTTTCCGGATATTCGCTTTCCATTCTCTTAATGTTGTAAACAAACATCCTTGACACGGAAAGATAGTGAGTGGTACTTCCCTGATGGTGGCTATAAAAGCGTGACCATACAAGAGTAGACGGAGAAAAAAAGCCGCCTCTCTTGACTCTTCGCCGTACTAAGGCATTTGGGGATGAGACCCAACTTTATATGTCCAATAAGTAAGTAAAACTAAAGTTTTCACAGGATATATGACAACATATCATTCTTATTCACCACCAGCTTTCTTTCTAAAAAACTTTTCAATCTTCGGTTTATTACCCTTTTCTTTTCGATTACTTAAAATGTCACTGAAAGTTGTCAGAAGTCACAGTGTTATTCATCTACTGTTCTATCATTGTCACCAATGATGATGACAAGATTTCTTGAAAAAGTAAGAAGTTTGTGTCCTGAGGTTGTATCAATCAATACAGTGAATTACACAAACAATGTAGTATGTGACCCAAAGCCAAGTACACTTATTGTTAACAAGTAAGTTACTCGAATCAGAGTTATGCGATAGGACTACTACATACAAGTTTTTCGTGAAGAAGATTAGCAGAGATTATATTATTGTCATAGACAAAAACAGGAACCGGGAAGTACTATAAGGACGTCACTAGTGTGCATCCAAGACCACCGCGCATGCAGGAATCGAACCAAGAAGTTTCAACCGTCCAGTTCTTTTAGGTTTCGTTATCTTAACTATGAAACTAAATAAAACTTCGTCTTCATAACTTTGTCAGTACGTACCTACATAAGCTCCAGTTGTCATACCACATTAGCACAGAGACGCAATTGTCACTACAAATCCCATAGTAGTAGAAGTATTAGCAGTAATCGGCGAGATTAGGGTTCGACGATATTATTTAAGAAGTAGAATCTAGTGAAAGAAACTTTAGAAGAAAAAGATAAAGGTGACGTAGAACTCAGAAGGTTAGGGATTTGAGTCACATATAGTTGAATCCATGCACTCTTGATTTAAGTCCCAGTAATGTTATCCGATTGTTTAAGCCAATATTATACAAATTGGAGCTCAGATACCAACCTGTAACTCTGACCACTAGGAAGGTTAAATGCTTGAAACTACTGAACCAACGCTTACTGACTATTCCGACAGTTATTATACTACTACTACCACTACTATCCATAGTTGTCTCAAACCAAATTACACAGAAAAATCTATGAAACCATTAGTTAAACAAACATGAAAAGAAAATCATTCGTTAATTAATTAAACACAATCCAACCGCGTAGAGGAAGGAACCAACAAATCACAGAAAATTTTCAACAACAATTAAAAAGGCAAACATACTGAATGATTCTCATGAATTGTTGAATGCTTTTCATCATCAATTTGTGACAAGCATTCCTCCACTTCTTCTTCTCCTTCAATTTGATGATCTTTTAATTTGTCCACTGTTGTTGTTGTTGTTGGTGGTGGTGTTGTAGGAGTGGACGGTTTTACGTCACCATCACCACCATTTGTAAGAATTACTACTTCATGATTATTGACACATAATTCTTCTGATAGTAGTACAGTGGCGATAGAAGAAATCTGTTTCGATTGTTGTGTAGCCGTTTGGAAATCATTCAACAAATTGGTTAATTGTAATAAAGTCTCTTGTCTATCTTCATCCGATAAGAGATTACCCCAACTGGTACTTTTTGATTCAAATGTACGTGGAAAGTGTATACGTGGCCTGCCTCGTTTACCGCCACGACCACGACCTCGAGTTGCAGCTCCAGATTGGATCAACGATGTGGTTGTTGTTGTTGTTGATAAGGATAATGTGGAAGCATGTGGTGGTAGCATGGAATTCACAGGTGGTTGATTGATGATTAGATTGGATGGCTCTAATCTACGCCGATTATACACTAGTCTAGATGAGATCCCGCGTAAATAACGCTGTGTAAATTGAAATGAAATGAAAAGAATGCCGATAGGATCCAAAATAAATAGGTTGTATATTGGTAAAAAAAAACACTGAGAGATAATGTGATACGACATGTATGTGGATAAGAGTTTCCAATCGGGGACTATTCTACTCAGTGGCTGGCTCTAAGGTGAACGTCATAACCACTAGACACCATTGATGAGTAAAGTAAAGAGTCTGTAGGATTTAATTTTGTCCTACAGATGTAATTCTAAAAACGTAAACGCAAATACCGCCGATGACAGAATCCAGAGTGAAACTATAGTTAACAGAAGACAATTTGGTTTTTAAACTTTATCTGTTTCTAAACAAAAAGAAAACGATTAGATTAGTACAATAAATAAGGAAATTACAATTATCAAGCAAGGATGAGCAAACGTACCGGACAGTATAGTGTGTCTTTAGAAAATAAATAAAAAAAACATGAGTCACAGCAATATAAATAAAATACTAACATCCTTCAATCGATGGACCATTCACAACAAAGAAAGTTCATACATCAGTCAGACTAGATGATGTGGTGAGCGCTTAACCAATCTGATTGGTTAGTTATGACATAACTACAATTAGTTATAAAATAACTGACAGAGTCAACAACCACAACAACATAGAACTTCGAAAGTATGCACATCAGTTCAAGCGACCATACCATATAAGCACACAGAGATGAAATGGTCACTTCAAATCCAATAGTAGTAGAGGTAGTAAAAGTATTAGCAGTAATCGGGGAGAGATTAGGGTCCGATGATATTATTAAAGAAGTAGAATTCAGTGAGATAACTAACTTTAGAACGAGAAAGATAGCAATGATGAGAAATTCAGAAGGTTAGAATTTAAGAGAACACAAAGAATGAATGCACCTGCACCATTACAAACGGTTTCGAGCCATGTCATTCAGGGCCTCTAACTATTGATTACTATCATCTCGCGGGCCCTGACCAGGTGTCAGTCTGTCAGTTGCAACGTAGAACTTCGTACGTAAGTACATCAGTTCATGTCGCCATACCACATCAGTACAGAGATGTAATTGTCAATTCAAATCCAATAGTAGAAGAGGTAGTAAAGGTATTAGAAGTAATCGGAGGGGTTAGAATTAGAAGATATTATTCACGAAGTATGATTCAATGAGATAAGTTTAGAAAGTCAAAACTAGAGGTGTTGAAGAACCAGGTGTGGTTGACACCTATCAACATGGCTCAAGTCCAGTTATCAATGACTTCATGGATTCCTGCCATGTTTAATTTTAGCCACCTCTAGCTTTCTTCCAACCTATTCCTACATCGCAAAGCATAGCTCGACAAGGAAGTCAGTGGTTAGGCATACGTAACACATGTTCCCAAACACCACTGATGAAGCCGTATAAGAATCGATCATCTTACGCAATTCACCTTGATCTTCGCATTATTTCTTCGGATCTTAAGTCACGATCAAAAACTTCGCAACATTCAATTTGATTTGTCTACTTTGCACCGATGTATATATCTTGAGTTCAAACATAAGAAATGACTGATAAAACCTAATAGTATGAATACAATTATTCTTAAAACTGCGAAGTGCCTACAATTCCTCATGATAAAGACTCACTTGTATTCTATAATCGAATAACAATGACTGACATTAGAACTAAATGACAGAGAAATAGAAGGTATGTGAACCGGTCGTTTTGTTTTAATGTGGGGCTGGTTCATCAGAAGTGTGCATCCACGACCCTCACTCACGTGAATCAAACCCAAGAGAACCTTTGGTCTGGTGCGCGCAAAACGCCTAATCTCTTGACCACTGTGTAATGAGCCGGCATTCAACAATGTTAAGAATATAAGAACATTGTTATGGCTGTAAGTAACCATGACAATCAACAACGCGTATTCAACAGCCAAAATCAATATAAAATGAATTTTTATTAAAAAAGGCGAAACCAAAATATAAACCCCCATCTAAAGAAGTAAGATCATTTACATGAATAGAAGATGGGGGCTGAGAAAAAATAATCTTACATGTGCTCTGGAAATGGCATACAACGCAGCATGACCTTGTCGTTTCGGCGGTCTTCCACGTGGTCTTTTCATAATAAAACCATTCGAGAGTTGTGTATTGAAAATACCACCACGTCCATTGTAAATTGTAAAGCCTCCGATTGTTTTTCTTGGTCTACCTCTACCTCGTCCTCTTCCTCGACGTCCAGTGGTGTTAGTGCTAAGACGTGATCGTTTACTAGTATGAGCATAGGAATAACAACATTTACACGATGTTTCATTCTCTGCAGTCCAACACGATCTAGACGAATGATGATAACGTCGACGATAACCAAAAAGTGGTGATCTTACAAAAGGAGTATTGGTATTGATCATCATATGATTGATGTCAAATTTAATATCCATTTTTTCATCAGGATCATTATTGCCACCACTGCCACCATCAATACTACTATTATTATGATTATCAGTAGTAGTAGTAGTATGATGACGACGTGATAAAATTTTAGTTGTATGCTCTGTGGAACGTGTTAAAATGACACGACGATATTGTTTACCATTGGCTATGTTACAATTTAATAAACGATTCAATTGTACTTTACCAAATAAATAACTAGCTAATTTAGTACTGAAACTAGAAAAATTCGATTGAGCATGTAAACGTAAAATTTCCAAATCACGTATAACACATGGATCAGGTAGGCTGGTGGATTTCGATTTCATAAGATACGGTAACAATTCAATAGCTCGTGCAATACCAGTTTGTAAAGCACCATGAGTACATTCCTGTAAGAAAAAATGATAGAAAGGAGAAAAAAAAGAAACAGTCTGTTTATAGTTAGTTGTTGTTGTTGCTGATTTAGTAACATAAATAACCTCAGTGTGGCGGAAACTTGGAGTACTACCATGCAAGCCACAAGATCCACAAGTGTTTGTTAATAGTTATCAGCGCAAATATACTTCGGATCGGTCGGCCAGACACTATTACCAACAACTTACTGTGGTAGAGAACAAACCATATTTCAGTGGAGGAAGAAACGGTGGAAGTAAAACAGGACATACATTGAGGCAAATACCTAACACCATCACGATCCCCATGGTCAAGGGAAAAAGAGGAAGACCAAAGGAACACATTACGCCAAGAACTGGAGACTGGCATGAGTAAGTAGAATTGACACCAATTGGATAGAACTGGAAACGAAGGTCCAGGACAGAGTAGGGTTGGAGAATGCTGATCCACGACCTATGCTTCACTGGAGATAACAGGCCTGAGTAAAAGTAAGCACAAGACTGAATTTGGTTAACTTACGTTGTGGTATATTAGCTGGAATAGATTTATATCGATCCGAAACGACACTACATCTAGTAACTTAGTTTGTTACACGACTACTGAATGGAGTAAACACCTTCAACTGCAACTAAGCCTTCAAGAGTGCTCGCTCACCACCTAGCATACGTGGATCGAAACAAGGAACTTCAGTCTCGTACTCGAACTCTTTAGATCTAAACCATTAACCCTACATCCTACACCTTCGGAGGCCGGCTCAAAGGGTGAGGAGAGATGAAGTGTTCGTGTGCGAGGCTCAAGGTCCTGAATTCGATTCCCACGTTAAGTGGCGTGGATACATATACTGCTAAGGAATTCCATACTAGGACGATACACGGCCACTCGACGCTTTCAGGCTTACGACGGTTCATAACTTCCAATGAAATGCAATCGATATCTACTGGAATATCGATTAGGAAGTTGTAAAGTGTCTAGATTTTATGTGTATTAATTTTCGATAACACGATATAGTTTTAAAAATCTTGTAGAAAGCTAAAAGATCATTCAATCAATTGAAACTCCAATTTCACTTATCCAGTAAGATTAATTAAAAGTTACAAACATTGAGTTATTTTTTTGTCAGTCACGTATATAATTGAGTTATGAAATACGTAATGTACGAAATTAATAGTACAGAGTTTTTTCGTTAAAGCATAATTTTTTCTAATATCTTATCAAATTCAAATTCAACGGATTCGTCATTAACTCTATCATTCTCTTTTTAAATTTATTTCACTGAATTATACCTCTTGAATAATATCTTCAAACCCTCATCTTCTCAATTGCCTCTCCTACTTCTACTACTGTAGTGAACGAGAACACAGGTGGGGCAACCGAATTGTATTTAACGGAAATTACAGAGTTACTCAGTAAAATCGGAAAACCATATCGTAAATCGTTAATTTGCAAAATATCAGTCCAACCTATCGAACTGAACTGTTCCTGTTGCAAGACATCAATCCATTGTCACTATTCATGCGCTTCATGCAAATTCCATTGTTTTCTAACTCTTCCTTTCTTGATCTCTCCCCATCTTCCGCTGCCAGATATTACGTTGACACTCACGTCATATACTACTTATAAGTAGTTCATACCACACTACCTCTAATACTATGGGATGTGAATTGACAATTGCATCTTTGTGTTAATGTGGTTTGGCAACCTGAACTGATGTATGTACGTAGGAAGTTCTACGTTGTTGACGAATGATTGAACTGCGACGTTCCAATAATTATCGCTGAACATATTGAGTAATTACAGATTAAAATATATGTAAACACTTGCGGTATAAGAGACATACCATAAAGTAAATTGTAAGATAACTCAGTCAATCAACAACAACGTAGAACTTGGTACATACGTACATCAATTCAAGTTACCATAACACCATACTAGCACAGAGAGAGAGAGATCGAATGGTCAATTCAAATCCCATAGTGGTGGAGGTTGTAGCAGTATTAGCGGTCATGAGGAATTCAGAACACTAGAATTTGAGAGAACGCAAAGAGAATAGATGAATCAGAGCAACTGCCTGTTAGGGACCTTAGATCCCCAGAACTCACTTGAAAAAGGTCCTAATTTTGGATTTTATGTTTTAGCGCATAAGTTGCTCAGATGACCTTGGGATTACATTTCCCACCCAGAAAATCCTTCACTGTTATTGGTTGATATATTATTTTAGCACGTTCCTTTGTGGCTCTCTCAAGGGCGTTTCTATGATGTATAATAAATAAACTTGATTTTCGTGCTTGAAAAACCTCATATTTTCTGGGTGCTTGTAGAATACACATTCTACGTCTTTTCTAGACTTCTTCCTCTACTTAGTGTGGCCTTGAGACGCTCGGATTAGGCTAGCCTATCATGTCACTGGATCCCTTGTCTTCGCTCTCGTTTACTGACTAAGGTGAACTTGTAATAGCATTCAAGCATACCGATTGACGAGCATAACACTGCCACGTCATTCAAAGTCGCTAACCATCGATTACAATAGCCCCGCCGACCCCGGAGCCAGGTAGATAGTCTACACTGACTAACATGACTCAAGTGCAGTTGTCAAATAACTGACTTTATCGATCGGTGGCATACGTCTCAGTTTGTAAATAACTTATAAAACTGAGCATTACTAATATTTATATGTTGTATATTTATATTTATCTTTACAGAGTTAGTTGTTCATTTCATAAGAAGAAAATTCATCCAAACACGGGGACGATCAATTATGCATTGATTTATTGATTGGTTGACTGACTGACTGATTGATTGATGATGATGAATAAGAAATTTAACAGAAAGCAAAAAACCATGATCACAACTCGACTATTTGAAAACTGGATAAATTACAATTTGCTGGATACTACTTAACAGAAGATCAATAATCAGATAATCTATACATAAGTGTGTGTTATTTGGACATTGTAAATGACAATCATTTCTAGTAATGAGAAGACTGAGGCAGGCACGGAAGATTGTATTATGCAAATTTACACTCTTAGTCAATTAAAAACGAAAACATTACATTGAACACTCTATTTGCACACCATCTTCGATTCCTGACTTCCAACGCTCCATCCTTCTTCCATTCCTGTTGTTGCTTCCTTTCCTTCCTGTTGGTACTCCATTTACTTCTTGCCTTTGCTCCATTTGCTTTCCGTTTTCCTCTTCTGACCGTGAGACTTCTTCTTTCACGTCCCTTCTTATACTACTTATATCGTTCGTATAAGTAGCACACACCACAGTAATAGTTTATGGATACATACATTTTCTATTTATCAAATGTTTCGTGACGCAGTTGGGCACTTTCCTCAATGTGTGTCCTATCCACACTTTCAGCGCTTCTTCCTGATTGCTGCTTCAGATGGAGGAATCTGCTTTGTTTGCCCAACAGTAGGTTGTTACTGATAGTGTCTGACCAACGGATCCGAAGTACTTTGAATAGATAACTGTTAATAAACACTTTTATCTTCTGGATGATGGCTTTCGTGGTTCTCCAAGTTTCCGCTCCATATAGTAGAACTATCTTGACATTTGTATTGAGTTCCAAACGTTCTCCAATGCTGCTTTTGCTTTGCCGATCCACATATTCACATCTGGCATCAGATCCACCTTCCTGATGCTGGCCCAGGTAGGTACGTAAAGGTTTCTTCATCTAACAAAACTACTCTGTCCAGTGTGATTTGGTTTGTGCATGTTGTGTTTTGGTATCGGAGAATCTTGCTTTTCCCTTTGCGTATGTTGTTGTATGTGCGTTGGAATAAACAGATCATCATCTGAGAAGTCTAGATCATTCATCAGCTGCTGCCTAGCTATCCACTGTACCGTGTGCTTCCTGCCATATGTTGACATCCTCATCAATTTGTTGTATGTACGTTTGAATTAAATAAATTTGAAATAATACACTTCTGTTTTAACGTGTTGCATGCAAAACTATTATTGTCAACTCATCTGAATGTTCTTCAATTCTCTCAATTAAAAATTTCTAAGCTCAAGGCCATACATATTCCATTCATAATAGTTGGTTGACCTTGGATAGAAAAAACATTATTTACACTGACAACACAAACACACAAACTCAACAATCATAATAACAAAATGGTATAGCACTCAAAAACATGAAGTACATTTTCAACACTTAGAAAAACAACATTTAACTTATTAAAAAGTGTAAACAACAAATTCATTATTTACCTTAGCTTCTTTAGCTGTCAATGTTCCTTCACCAGCGAACAGTAGACGTGGAATCCGTAACTCATTATCAGTAGTAATAGTAGTAGCAGTAGCAGCAGTAGTAAGGCTCAATTGATTATTGCCACTGACATTATTATCGTCACAAACAAACACATCTTCGTCTAGTTTAATTTTCCATTGATTTTTCGCATCCAAACCAGTTAGACTTATTGCATAGATTGATCGATCAACATCAGAGCTGCCCGGTTCACCGGTAGTATAAGCACCTAGTGCGAAAGGATCTTCAGACCAACGTGTCACTAAATAATATACTGGATTGGGAATTTTACGACCGACTAGTTGAGAATCCGAATTGATTTTTGCACTGTACATGAGGTCGAGTAAATCTAATATAATATCAACAATTTCTTTATCTGATCGACCAGCTGAATTAAGACCAGATCCACCCCACAAATGAGCACATAAAACACCAGGTTTACCTGTGAATTGAATAAACGGAGGTATATTTGTTTAAAAAATGCATACGATTTATGTAAGATTTATTTATATAAGCCACAACTTTCAGGGAATGCTTCACGAAATTAGTTATTGATGATGAGCAGATGGTGAATGAGCACATTGTCGAGAAACAACTGAAGTTTGGAAAAAATTTGAACTAATAAATTCGGAACCAGTGATCCAAAGACAACACTTACTGCAAGACCTGAGGAATCTCATTAACCTGTGACTGACTAGCTATTAAGTGTACAACACACTGAGAGATAACACAAAAAATGATATCGTCGAATCTTATATCTCTCCGATCACTTGCTAATAAACTCCGCCAGTAGAACCTTAGGGGCTACTGCCGGTCCCAAGCCTGGGTAAAGGAGGAGGGTTGGACATGGGGTTGGCGACCCCATTCCGTCAAAAACTAACTTGCCAAAACAACGCTAACCAGAAAAAATAATTCAAACCATTTTAAATCTGCCCTGGGAGTTGGAGGAAGAATTATGACGTCGCGTGATGAAAGCCGAGTTCCCTCGGAAGTCACGGGGCCGATGCCTCTTCTGACAACCAGAGCAACCATTTTTTTAGGTACATGGAACGTTCGTACATTGTGGGAGACTGGAAGACTATTTCAAGTTGTGGCAGAAATGAAACGATACAACCTCGAGGTGCTTGGAATCAGTGAAACACATTGGACACAGGTAGGACAACTGGGACTTGCTTCAGGGGAACTGCTGTTATACTCTGGTCATGAAGAGGAAAATGCTTCACATACACAAGGAGTTGCACTGATGCTGTCCAAACATGCACAAAAGGCACTAATAGGATGGGAATCTCATGGACCGAGGATCATTAAAGCATCCTTCAAAACAAAGAAAGTGGACATTACAATGAACGTCATCCAATGTTATGCACCTACCAATGACTACAATGACGACGTTAAAGATCAATTCTACGAAAGGCTGCAGTCAATCGTCGAGAAATGTTCACCAAAGGATTTGACGATTCTTATGAGAGACCTGAATGCCAAGGTTGGCATGGATAACACTGGAAGTGAAGACATCATGAGACGACATGACTGGGAGAAAGGAACGAAAACGGTGAGCGATTTGCCTTCAACAAACTGGTCATCGGTGGCACAATATTCCCACCTAAACGCATACACAAAGCCACATGGATTTCACCGGACCACACTACTCAAAACCAAATCGACCATATCTGTATCAACAAAAAGTTCAGAAGGACTACGGAGGTTGTGAGAATCAAGAGAGGAGCTGATATAGCATCAGATCACCACTTGCTGGTGGCTAAAATAAAACTGAAACTCAAGAAGCACTGGACAACGGGGCAGACAACATCACACAAGTTTAATACGGCATTTCTTCGGGACACCGTAAAGCTCAACGAATTCAGGATAGCCCTCACTAATAGGTTCCAGGCCTTTCAGGATCTACTCGATGGAGAGAACGCAACATTGGAAACAATTGGAAAGGGATTAATGAGGCAATCACTTCAACATGTCACGAAGTTCTGGGTCACAAGAAGTACCATCATAAGGAATGGATCTCTGTTGGTACTCTTGAAAAAATTCAAGAAAGGAGGAACAAGAAGGCAGCAATCAATGTCAGCCGAACAAGAGCAGAGAAAGTTACCGCACAAGCTGCATACACAGAAGCCAGTAGGGAAGTGAAGAAGAGCATCAGAGCTGACAAACGAAAATATGTGGAAGATCTAGCAATGACGGCGGAAAAGGCTGCAAGAGAAGGAAACTTAAGACAATTGTATGAAACAACAAAGAAGCTCGCCGGTAAATATCGTAAACCAGAACGACCAGTGAAAAGCAAGGAAGGCAAATTAATCAGCAACACTGAACAACAGCGAAATAGGTGGGTAGAGCACTTTAAGGAACTCCTAAATCGACCAGCTCCACTGAACCCACCCAACATCAAGGCAGCATCCACGGACCTCCCAATTAATATTGACGCACCTACAATTGAGGAGATCAGTATGGCCATCAGACAAATCAAGAACGACAAAGCAGCAGGACCAGACAACATTCTAGCAGAGGCAATGAAAGCAGATGTAGGAGCAACTGCGAAAATATTTCACATCCTCTTCAAGAAGATTTGGGATGAGGAACAAGTACCATCAGATTGGAAAGAAGGATACCTCATCAAAATACCAAAGAAAGGCGATCTCAGCAAGTGTGAGAACTTCAGAGGCATCACTCTTCTTTCAATACCAGGCAAAGTCTTCAACAGGGCATTGTTAAACAGAATGACGGACTTCGTAGACGCCCAACTTCGAGATCAACAGGCTGGATTTCGTAAGGATCGATCATGTACTGACCAAATTGCTACATTACGGATCATTGTGGAACAATCAATTGAATGGAACTCACCACTCTACATCAACTTCATCGACTACGAGAAAGCATTTGATTGTGTGGATAGGAAAACACTGTTGAGGCTTCTTCGACACTACGGTGTGCCTGAGATGATAGTTAACATCATGCGGAATTCTTATGATGGGTTCAACTGCAAAATCGTACACGAAGGACAGCTAACAGACTCTTTCGAGGTGAAGACCGGTGTCAGGCAAGGTTGCTGCTTACTCTCAACCTTTCTCTTTCTCCTTCTGGTGATCGACTGAATAATGAAAACGTCAACATCTAGAGGGAAGCACGGTATCAACTGGACAGTTAGGACGCAGCTGGAGGATCTGGACTTCGCAGACGATCTGGCTCTTCTATCGCACACGCAACAACAAATGCAAGAGAAGACGACCAGTGTAGCAGCAGCCTCTGCAGCAGTAGGTCTCAACATACATAAAGGAAAAAGCTAAATTCTCCGATGCAACACAACATGCACAAACCAAATCACGCTTGATGGAGATGCCTTGGAGGACGTTCACACCTTTACATATCTTGGCAGCATCATCGACAATCAAGGTGGATCCGATGCAGATGTGAGTGCGCGAATTGGCAAACCAAGAGCTGCATTTCTACAGTTGAAAAATATCTGCAACTCCAAACAACTTTCAACCAAAACCAAAATCAGCATTTTCAATACAAATGTCAAGACAGTTCTACTGTATGGAGCGGACACATGGAGAACTACCAAAGCCATCATGCAAAAGATACAAGTGTTTATTAACAGTTGTCTACGCAAAATACTTCGTATTCGTTGGCCAGACACCATCAGCAACAACGTACTGTGGGAGAGGACGAACCAGATTCCAGTGGAGGAGGAAATAAGGAAGAAGTGGTGGAAGTGGATAGGACAAACACTACGAAAAGCACCTAACTGCGTCACGAGACAAGCCCTCACATGGAACCCTCAAGGCAAAAGGAAAAGAGGAAGGCCATGGAACACATCACGCTGAGAAATAGAGAAAGATATGAGAGGAATGAACAAACATTGGACAGAATTGGAGAGTGAAGCCCAGGACAGAGTTGGTTGGAGAAAACTGGTGAGCGGCCTATGTTTCTCTGTTGGGGGTAACAGGCGTAAGTAAGTAAGTAAGTACTTGCTAATACTTCTACTACCTCCACTACCATGGGATTTGAATTGACAATTGTGTCTCTGTGCTAATGTGGCATGGCAACGTGGACTGATATACGTACGTACGAAGTTCGACGTTGTAACTGACTGACTGTACGCCACTGAACAGTCCCAAATTGGAATGAAATAACTCCTCGTTGTTCATTGATTTCCAATATAGAAAACTGAGTATTAAAAATAGAATTTAAAAAAAATACATTGGTGTCTTAAACTGAAATAAAAAAAAATTCCACTTACCATAACGATGTAAATTTAATATATGTAAACGGGGATCAGGACATTTAAGATGAGCTGCACTTGTATCCCAAAATACATCTTCAGGATATTTAAAGCGTAGAATTACTTTTTCATGTGTTGCTGAACCTTGACTAGGCATTCCTAAACGTTCAATAGCTTGACGTTTATTCAATGGTAATTCCGGAAAGAAAGTGATTGTTGACGATGCGCTAAGACCTAATGAAAGGTGATATAAATAAGGAAAGTGTTGAAGCGACGAATAAAACATTATTATTATTATAAACATGAAAAATTATGATGGCAACATCGTTGATGAGCACGGTCGATCTGATGTAGACGTGAACACATGGATCGGCAAAGCAAGGGCAGGATTCCTACAACACAGTCCTACTGTATGAAGCGAAAACCTGGAGAACTATGAAAGCGATCACCTACAACAAGAAACTAGTGTTTATTAACAGTAGTCTACGCAAAATACTGAGGATCCATTGTCCAGACAACAACCTAATGTGAGAGGGAACAAAATGAATCCCAGAGTAGGGAGAAATTAGGAAGAAGCACTGGAAGTGGATAGAACACACATTGAGGAAAGCACGCAACCAGCTGCCTCACAAGATAGGCCCTTACCTGGAATTATCAAGGTCAGTGGAAAAGAAGAAGGCATAGGAACACATTATGCTGAGAAATGGAAATACACATGAGAAGAATGTACAAAAAATGGACAGAACTAGAAAGGAAGGCCCAAGACAGAGTAGGTTGGAGAATACTGGTGGGCGGTCTATGCTTCATTGTGGGGTATTGATTCAATTAGATTTTTAGAGGCTGACAAAACGAAACTTGCATCCACAAATTCCAAGTATGATATAATTTGATGATAACACCTTGAGCCAGTCAAAACTGACCACCTTATGACTGGATTTTCTACTGAGAATTGATTGTAAGTTTGAATTAGTCCCTTCAATATACACGCACACAATCAAAGTAGTCTTTTTCTGTTTAGCTTTGTTATATTATCAGTTAGTTACAACGAAAAAATTCGTACGTAAGTACATCAGTTCATGTTGCCATACTACATTAGTACAGAGAAGAAAATGTCAAATCAAACCCGATAGTGATAAAAATAGTAGAGGTATTAATGGTAATGAAGAAGACTAGGGTTTGAAGATATTATTCAAGAAGTATAATTTAGTGAGATAAGGTTAGAAAGACAAATGTAGAGGTGCTGACCAATCCAGAAGATTAGGATTTGAGAGAGCTCAACAAATGGATGCACTTGCACCATTGCAAACGATTTTCAGCCATGTCGTTTAAGGTCTCTAACCATCGGTGACTTTCGTCTCGCTGACCCCAACCAGGTAGTCTACAGCTACCAACATGACTCTGCTCCACTAGCCCCTGACTTCATGGATTTGTGCCATGTTTTGGTTTGGTCGCCCCTAGCTTTCTTCCAACCTACTCCCTTACACTACAAAACATCGCTTATCGAGGTTGTTATATCATAAAAAGATTTATAAACAAACAAGGAAAATGTGTACAAATTCACAGGTACCTCCTCCTCCTACCTTGTATGACCAAAACATGTTAATACTAAAATAATTTTTTTAAAAAAATACTGTTTTTCTCAAACGAAACACACAACACACCTTTTAGTACACCAACTGGAACAGTAATAATACAATGTTTGGCTTCATATACTTGTTCTTCATACAAATCTTGTGCTAAAGCATCGCCATCATCATCATTATTATTATTATTATGATCACCATTCTGAGTCGGTTGAGATTGGCGTTTCACTTTAGCTTTGATGATAATTTTACTGTTTTGTGCAGTAGTACTAGTAGTAGTGGTATCAGTAGTATCGTTAGCAGAAGTAGTAGTAGTAGTGGTACTTGTGTGAATATCACCAGTTCTACTCCAATCAATTTCTGTCACTACAGCATTATAAATAATATTGACACCTTTAAGCAACGGATTCAACAGATCACTAAATCGACTAGTCACTAAACGATCCTCCCAACTAACACAGACAGTTTTCGCAATGGATGGTAATGAAGCTTTATCATTCCGTTCTAAAGCGTCCAACTTACGCTCGGCCCATGTATGATATGCTCTACGTTGTTCCATTGTTGGATATGACTGGACAAGTTGAGCTAATACAGATGATGATGATGATGATTGATTTAACACCGGATTCGAATGTCCTGTATTGAGGCTGGATTTTGCACCGATTATATTAGATTGCCATTTAGAATCGGCCACTTCGCATAAATCATCTAAAACGCATAATGGTAAACGTTCGATAGGATTTACATAAGCTAAATAACGGCTAACTACAGAGAAAAAGATGCCTTTTTCAATTGGATCACGAAAATCCGCCGACGGACGAATACGAAACTGGGCTTCTGTATCAAATATATCTTGTAAAGCTTTATCAAAAAGTTCCTAAATTTGAATCGGAATAAATAAACAATAATAAACAGAAGAAGAAAATGTAACATTAAAGAAAAAAAAGAGTAAAATTTACAAATGAGAAATAATGATAAAACCAATGTTGAAAGAGTCAGCAAATATTTTAATGAACAAAAAGATTGGTGGGGGGGGGGGTTTATATTGTTTGATTTCGAAACTTAGCCTATCAGGGCAGATGTCGTTGGCCGTTCGTGCACACTATGGGTGTTTCTTGAAGAACCTGAAAAAAGGAATCGGATTAATGATGGTCTTAGAGATCTGGGAGCGTGATCACAGAGCTTATGGGACAACGACTTGAGGATGGGTCAGGCACGGCCATTTTACGGGAAGATTTTGACGTGTTATCTCCGCTCTTTAAATGGCTTTACCACCGGAGATCGAAATCCGTGGGACAAGGTGAGGAGTGACATTTTTATGGTCGACCTTTTTTCTAACCTTTCCTTCCTTGTGAGAAAGAAGGCAGCATCACTGCAGATGCTGGTTGTCCGAGGGAAACACCTTACTGCTGTCACACCCCTCTGCAGTCAGCAGTACGATTCACACTCAGATCTTGAGTAGCTGCCTTTAGTCTTACCGTTCTCCAATCGACTGGCCGGGCATGGTAGGACCTAACGTAAAATACGCACCAGCCAATATAGCTCGGTTGGGTCATCACAATAGGCAAGCCCGATCACCATCACATCAAGGTGGCAGCTACAGTCGGGGAACCTTAGCCTATGATTTTTCTCAGCGACTAAATGTGTCAGCAGACGTATACGTATATAATAAGGCGAATCGGAAAAGACGTGTATCCCGACAAGTTACAACACATTGCAACAACGCAAAAATGAAACAACATCAAACAAAGTAAGGCACAGTTTCTCCCGACCGTAGCTGCTACCTTGACGTGGTGGTCGGGCTTGCCTATCGTGATCATCCAACCGAGCTATATTGGCTGGAACATATGTTCCTGAAGGTCCTACCATGCCAGGCAGGTCGATTGGAGAACGATGAGACTAAAAGCAGCTACCCAAGGTCTGAGGGCGAAGTCGTACTGCTGACTAAAGAGAGGTGTGACAGCAGTAAGGTGTTTCCCTCGGATAACCAGCATCTGCAGCGATGATGCCTTCTCACAAGGAAGGAAGGGGTTAGTTAGAAAAGGTCGACCCTAAAAATGTCACACCTCCCCTAACTCACGGATTTCCGTCTCCGGCGGTAAGGGTGCCCACTAAGGGCCTTTAAGAACGGAGCTAATCCTCAAAATAGCTTTCATAAAAAGGCCGTGCGTGACCGGCCTCAAGCAGTTGTCTCTTGGGCTCTTCGATTACGCACCCAGGACGTTAAGACCAACACTAATCTATCTTCCTTTTCAGGTCCCTCAAGAAACAACCTTCCACGGTGTGGGCAGCCGGGAAGTGACAACCGCCCTCATACCCGTAACAGCACACGAGACCGAATTGGTCAAAATCAAATCCTTCCTACACCCCCTAATGTCTCTCTTATCTCTACGACTAACTCTACTCACACTCCCTTTTCTCACTGCACCGCTAATGCAGACGAAGCGAGATCACGAAACGTCATTCCTGGTCTCTTGAAACCCCGCTCTAGACTACATGTTGGAGCTTTTAATGTACGGACATTGTGTCAAATAGGGCAACAGGCATCATTAGCTAGGACTTTAGAAACTCGTGCCATCGATGTATGCTGCGTCTCGGAAACGCGCATACAGGATCCTAGTAAAGTCATTAACCTGATTCCACCTTGTCAAAACAAAGAAGCAGCCCGATTCACTCGTCGTGTATCCAGTAGCACCGATGCTGCTTCCCGGGGTCTTGCTGGCGTAGGCATAGCATTGAGTCCTAGGGCAAAATTATCTCTCCTAGACTGGATCCCAGTAGATAGTCGCTCGTGCGCTGTCCGACTAAACGGGACAGTAAGGACTCGGAAGGATAGGGACACTCGCCGTTGCCTCTTCGTCATATCTGCCTATGCCCCCACTGAATGCAGTGCAGATGAGGTTAAAGATGAGTTTCACAGAAAGCTTTCGGACCTCCTCCAAAAAGCTAGGCGCTCTGATATAGTAATAATGGCTGGTGACTTTAATGCTCAAGTAGGTAGACTAGGTGAAAAGGAAAGACACCTTGGTGGATGTTATAGTGTCACGGCTCAGAGAAAAGACAATGGTGACCGTCTGTTGCAAGCATGCTCAGACAACCGCCTATTCTTAGCAAACACTAACTTTAGGCATAAGGAAAAGCATCTGTTGACCTGGCGACCTCCAAAGTCGTCTCAACGTTGGACTCAACTAGATCACATCGCTATCAACCACCGATGGAGGGGTTCGATAGAGGACTGTCGCTCGTTCTGGAGCACATGTCTAGATTCAGATCATGCCCTAGTGCGAGCGCGTATTTGTTTGAAGCTTACTGGGCGTAGGAAAGACACCGTAAGAAAGCCTCTTAGGGTTTTACTTAATGACAATAAGGCGAAAAATATATTTCAGGAACAACTAGAAAGACAGTTAGGCGACCATTTAAGCGATTCCCATCCGGAAGCAGGATGGAATGATATCAAGAAGGCTGTGGAAACAGCAGTGATATCTGCTAGTAAGGTAAACCATAAGTCTAGGATGAAGCCGTGGATATCAGTAGCATCCACCGATCTGATGGATGCCCGAAAACTCATCCCACCTGGCTCTGAACATGATGAAGAACGAAGTCAACTTAGGCGCAGACTTATAAAAAGTCTACGTAACGATCGCAAACAGTGGTGGGTGGCGAAAGCAAAAGCGATGGAAAAGGCAGCGGCGATAGGCAACAGTAGACAACTTTTCCGACTTATCAAGGAAACTGGTATTAGGAATCCTAGTGTAAGTGAGAATGTCTCGGAAAAGGATGGTCTTATCATCCATTCTCAATCCAGAAGACTGGATCGATGGGCAGAACACTTCAGGGATCAGGTCAACTGGCCTCGAGCCACTCTTCAGTTACCCACGATCTCCAGTCATCCTGAATGGCAAATCGACCTAAGTCCCCCTAGTCTTAATGACGTTGAGAAAGCGTTAGGAAATCTGAAGAGTGGACGAGCTGCAGGTCCTGATAGACTGACCCCTGAGATATTTAAGGATGGTCTCAATCACTGATTGTCCCAATCTATAAGAAAGGACAGAAGTCTTCTTGTGACAATCACAGAGGAATAAGTCTAACTAATATAGTATCTAAAATATTGGCCTCAATAATACTTCGACGTTTAACGAAAGCTCGTGAAGAGCAGACTAGAGAAAACCAGTCTGGTTTTCGACCTGGACGTGGTTGTATAGACCACATTTTCACACTACGACAGGTCCTGGAACATAGACACACATTTAGGCGTCCTACAATAGTTGTTTTCCTGGACCTTAAGGCGGCATTTGACTCAGTGGATCGTGAGGTTCTGTGGCAGTGTCTGTCATTGAAAGGTGTACCAAACAAGTACATTAACCTTATACAAGCTCTCTACTCTAAAACTACTGGTCAGGTGAGAGCTTATGGCGAACTGTCATCGGAATTTTTCACTTCAAGTGGTGTCCGTCAGGGATGTCCACTTTCTCCATTCTTGTTTAATTTTATCATAGACATGCTCCTAGAAATAACCTTATCCTCGTGTGAATTTTCAGGAGTAGACCTTTTACCAGGTGGCTCGCTTATTGACTTGGAATATGCCGATGACATAGTCCTACTTGGTGAAGACGCTGACAAAATGCAGAGTCTTCTGATCACCCTAAGCAACAATGCAAGCACGTTCGGGATGCGGTTTTCCCCGTCAAAATGCAAAATGTTGCTTCAAGATTGGGTTTCATCGGCACCTGAACTAGTGATAGGGAGTGAAGTAGTCGAACGTGTAGACCGCTTCACTTATCTCGGGAGTCTCATCAGTGCTGATGGCCTGGTGACTGACGAAATCTCAGCACGGATACAGAAGGTTCGATTAGCTTTTGCCAACCTGCGTCACTTATGGTGAAGGCGAGATATCCGTTTGCTGAATAAAGGACGAGTGTACTGCTCAGTAGTTCGCTCCGTCTTACTTTATGGCTGTGAAACATGGCCAGTGAGAGTAGAAGATATTCGTAGGTTATTGGTTTCCGATCATAGGTGTATCCGAAGCATTGCTCGTATATCGTGGGACACCCGAGTGAGAAAGGCTGTTTTTAGGACACGGGTGCTAGGTAAGAATGGCAGAACAATAGATGAAGTAATGAAACTTCATCAGTTGAGGTGGTTGGGACATGTGTTACGTATGCCTAACCACCGACTGCCTCGAAGAGCTTTGTTTTGTAGTGTAGGAATATGTTGGAAGAAAGTTAGGGGCGGCCAAACCAAAACATGGCACAAATCCATGAAGTCATTGACAAGTGGACTGAGCCATGCCGGTAGTTGTCGACTACCTGGTTGAGGTCCGCGAGATAATAATAATCGATGGTTAGATACCCTGAATGACATGGCTCAAAACCGTTCGCAATAGCGCACGTGTATCAACTGTTTGTGTTCTCACAAATCCTAATCTTCTGGATTCTTCAACCCCTCTAGTTTTGACTTTCTAAACTTTTCTCATATAATCACACTTCTTGAATATTATCTTCTAATCCTAACCTCTCCGATTATTTCTAATACCTTTACTACCTCTTCACCTATTGGATTTGAATTGACAATTACATCTCTGTGCTGATGTGGTATGGCAACATGAACTGATGTACTTACGTACGAAGTTCTACGTTGCATCTGACTGACTCTGACTGACAGTTGATCAATGATTTATATTCCCATCCGTACATGTGTGTACAAAACTAGTCAGACTCGAAAAATATATAATCAATAATTTATTACAGAGAGTAAGCGACAAGATACATTTTTCTAACTCTAACTTCCAGAAAAAAAAGGGAGAGCACATATCATAACTTGTCGCAAATCATCAAAGTTATCTAGTTCACAATGTCGAGTTCTATCTGACTATAACATCAATTTTCGAGATCTAAGCTGCTATCAAGTTAATTTATTGTCATGAACAGGTTGTGCGTATTGTTCAGTTCCTTGGAAAGCAAAAAACCGATCCATGTAAGACTTATCATCAGGAAAGCTGAAAGTACTGACTGGCCACTTCGTCTTAGTATGGGACTCACTAGCAGTGTGCATTCACGATCCCACAACAGGGGATCAAGCATAGGACCTTTGGTCTGATGCATGAAGGCTTAGCATCTGAATCACTGAGCCAGCATCCAATAGTGCTATATATATATATACCAATAATGCGGCGAAATTGTCTCGAAGTAGCAGAGTTAAACATAAGATATGATTGCGGACATAAGATGCCAATGCTCTGGGCTTAAATATTACCCTGTATTTAATCAATCACACATTAGATATGATCGACTACTTTTAAATATACAATAAATAACTTTGATCGTATTATAAAGTGGATAAGTCAAATAACAACCTATCATAGTTTATGATTATTAAATTATTACAATGTTGAATTATTTTTTTCTGGTCAGCGTTTTTTTTTTAGTGAGTTAGTTTTCTACGGGATGAGGTCGCCAACCCCATGCCCGACACTCCTCCTTTATCCGGGCTTGGGAGTGGGGTAGTAGCCACACAGAGGCTCCAGGTCGGAGGAGAATACTGGTCAGCGGCCTATGCTCTATTAGGGGTAACAGGTGTAAGTAGGTAAGCGCCGTTTCACACGATTTTGAGTCACGTCACTCAAGGTCTCTAACCATCGATTACTATCGTCTAGCCGACCCCAATCAGGAAGTCTACACTTACTAACATGACTCAGTCCACTACTTGTCAGTGACTTCATGGATTTGTGCCATGTTTTAGTCTAGCAGCCCCTAGCTTTCTTACAGCCTACCCCTACATCACAAAACATCGCTCATCGTGGCAGTTAGTGGTTGAGCATTCGTAACACATGTCCCTACTACCTTAACCAATCAATATTCACTAATTCATCTACTAGTCTCTCATCCCTACATAGAGTACCTTTTTCTTCTAACCATGGCACTACTTACTCAGTGGTTCCAGGATATACGAGTAGTACTTCGAAAAACACTGCACCCTACGAATATTCTCTATTCTTAGTGATCATGGTTTCATGTATAATTCCATGGAGTAGTAGTAGAACAAAGCGAACTGCTGCTACACAGTAGACTCATCGTTTTTTTTTACATTGATAATGGCATAAATAATTTTTTGCATACAAGACAAATACATACATACTACTTACTTTCACTGTAGTCTGAAATGGATTCAATTGTGTTTTCGATTTCATATAACGATCAACAGTTAGATGAATAACTTTATCAAATAAAAATACACCATCAGCAACTTGATCAGGTGTAATGGATGATAAATTCGGTGTGAAATGATTAAGCCATTTAGCTATTTCCACACATTCCCAACCACGATATTTTTTGCATAAATCCCCAGCAGTCACAGCAGTCGGTATACGTAGCATACGAGCTAAATGAAATAATGGTTGATCAGCTTGTCGATTTGAACAACCAATTAAATAATTTGCACCAAGATCAACATCAATTGGACCAGAATAATAATCGTCTGGATTCATTTTATCGCCATCGACATGAACATCGTCTAAGTGACGATCAAATGTCGTTGGATGACCACCACCAGATGGAGGTGAAGGTGATGAGGGGGAGGATGCACAGGAACTGTCGGAATCCGACGATTCATGCATTGATGATGATGATGTAGTAGTGGTAGTTGGTTTTTGTTCATTAATATGAAAATGATAAGTACTAAGATGATCATGATTATTAATACTATTTGATTGAGCATGATCAGCGGGAGGTGCTGCGGATGGGAAAGAAGGAAAACGAAACATAAATTACACTAGAAACATACAGAATTAGACAAGTGATTAATTTGAAATTTGCATCACGGGGTTGTGAAGATTGTTACACATTTTTGAAACCACGAATCGAACAATGTTAGACCACCATTAGAAACATGGAAGCACTGGACCGCCGTCTCGTCCTGGTATGGGACTCGTCAGCAGTGCGCATCCACGACTCCTAAACCCTGCAGGACCTTCGGTATTGTGCGCGAACGCCTAACCATCGGAACACTGAGCAGGTATCTAACGGTGTTAATGTCTAACTTGATGGATTCACGGAGTTGCGCAACCTCATACACAGTTTTCGGTAGTTACTGTTTACACCCGAACAGGTTGAACTTCACTGGTCACGTCTTCCCACTAGAACTCGGAGAAGTTGGTTGCGCACTGCTGACGAGTCCCATACCAGCACAAAACGGCCGTCCAGTGCTTCCAGGTTTCTAATGGTGGTCTAACATTGTTCAATTCATAGTTTCAAAATGTGTAATTTGAAATTGAGTATTTCGTTGAAAAGAAAATGGTAGAAAGACTGATAGAAAAGGAAAGCACAATCAGTACAATAGTTGTATTGCTGAATAGTAAATTAGTCAAGTCTGCCAAAAACAACATCACAGAACTTCGTACGTATGTACATCACTTCAAGTTACCATACCACATTAGCACAGAGATGTAATTGTCAATTCAAATCACATAGTAGTAGAGGTAGAAGACGGATTGGCAATTATCGGAAAGATTACAGTTCGATGATATTTATTATTAAAGAAGCATAGTCCAGTGGAATGAATTTAGAAAAAAAAGAAAAAGGTGATGAGGAATTCAGAAGTTTGGAATTTCATAGAACACAAAGAATGGATGCACCTGCCCCACTGCAAACGCTTTGGAGGCATGTTGTGCAAGGTCTCAAACCACAGATAACTGTCATCTCACAGACCCCAACCAGGTAGTCTACATCTACCAACACGACTCAGTTCACTTGTCAGTAACTTCATGGATTTGTGCAATGTTTTGCTCTGGCCACCCCTAGCTTTCGTCCAACCTATTCATACACCACAAAACAAAGCTCGACGAGGCAGTCGGTGGTTAGGCATACGTAACACATGTCTCAACCACCTCAACTAATGAAGATTCAATATTTCATCTATAGATCTGCCGTCCCTAACTAGCACTCGTTTCGTAACGAGAGCATTGCTTGCTCGGTTGTCCCACGATGCACGAGCAATGCTTCAAAGACACCTATGATTGAAAACCAGTAACCTATGAATATCTAAGCTCAGTGGCCATGTTTCACAGCCATAAAGTAAGGCGGAGCGAACTACTGTGCAGTACACTCGTCCTTTAGTCACCAAACGGATACCTCGCCTGCGCAATAAGTGACGTAGGTTGGCAAAAGCCAGTCGAACCGTGCTGAGATTTCGTAAGTTCAGTTCAATTCGCACTAAAGTCTCATACACATCAAATACTTTGATTCTTAATATGGCACAATCCAGTGTCTAAGACTCTGAAGTTGTCAACCTACATTTATCCGAATACATTGGAATAACCTGAGAATTTCTAACACAACTATAACACCTACCAGGTGGAAATAATCTCACTTTTAGATAAGTATGAATCTGAAACTTATTTGATAATAGGAAGTGAATTAACTTAGTAAGTAAATTAGTTTGCTGTCTAGGTGATGATATTAATCCTGGTGGACTAAACTTGGAGAAAACATAGCAGAGATACATCACTTTCATAAACCACTATCATTCTAAAACCGTTGAGGAACCAGACCCTTTACCAATGATCGATTCTAAGGCGTTATTTCACGGTTATTAGAAAGTTATTTCGTAGTTATTAGGAGCGAACAGAATAACGGTTTCCAACTGATTAAGAGAATCGCCCCCTCCGAAAGCCTTGGTGTAGTTGAAATTAGAGAGAATAAGCTCGTCCTCTCGATATACTCTTACATGGTCACGTGTATATAGCCACTTTCAGGGAAGTACTACTCATTAGCTTCTCGTGTCAAGGATGTTTGTTTATAACATTAAGAGAACGGAAAGCAAATGTCCAATCAGAGCTTAAATTGGGTTGGTGGATACGGAGGATTCAACCATTGGAATCGAAAAAGCCCTCAGTTAAAGCCAATAAATAGTACATAATCAGTCTATGATCCTGAATGAACAAATGTAGTATGAACCTATTGTTGGACACCGGTTATTATAGAACTACATCTCCTAATTTTGCTGCTATACGTCTCGTAGGTTGTTAGACCAGTAGGTCAAAAGTTCAGTGAATGGCCTCCTAAGCAAACCAACTGTTTCGGTTTAGCTACTCGGGCAATAGTACCTCGGGCCAACACAAAAGTCCATTGATTGGTACCAAAGTTTGTTTGTGTTTAATAAAAATAAAGTTTGAGCTCTACCATCAGCCTGTGATAAAATTACCAAGTAAGTTATATTGAGATGCAAATCAGGTCTCATAAAACAAGACATATCATATGATAAAACTCTAAGCGGCTAAATGACCAAAACAAGCTTGTAAATTTAAGTGAACCCGTTAAGACGTGTATTCTGTATTTTTCATTACACAAGTATGAATACTTGTGAGATATGCAGCTGATAAAAATCCATTGTCTACAACATGACAGTAGTCTATGCAACCATTTTATTTTTGGTTGAAAACTTCAATGAAGCTGTAGGCTTTTTATGCTGTAAATAAGTGGTTAAGATGACATTGAATAACTTTGAAATATAACCTCAGTGCTTTTATGTATGGAAGACCAAACAACACATTACGCCGAGAAACGGAAAGCGACATGAGAAGAATAGACAAAATTTGGTTAGAACTAGAAAAGAAGGCCCAGGATAGAATAGGTTGGATAATGCTGGTCGGCGGCCTATGTTCCATTGGAGGTTAGCAGGCGTAAGTAAGTAAGTAAGCCTAACCCTAACAAAAAACAACTTTAAACCAAAACCAAAATCAGCATTTTCAATACAAATGTCAAGACAGTTCTACTGTATGGAGCGGAAACTTGAAGAACTACGAAAGCCATCATTCAGAAGATACAAGTGTTTATTAACAGTTGTCCATGCAAAATACTTCGGATTCGTTGGCCAGACACCATCAGCAACAACGTACTGTGGGAGAGAACAAACCAGATTCCAGTGGAGGAGGAAATAAGGAAGAAGTGGTGGAAGTGGATAGGACAAACACTACGAAAAGCACCCAACTGCGTCACGAGACAAGCCGTCACATGGAACCCTCAAGGCAAAAGGAAAAGAGGAAGGTCAAGGAACACATTGCGCCGAGAAATAGAGAAAGATATGAGAGGAATGAACATAAAATTGGACAGAACTGGAGAAGGAAGCCCAGGACAGAGTTGGTTGGAGAAAACTGGTGGGCGGCCTATGCTCCACTGGGGGTAACAGGCGTAAGTGTGTAGGTAAGTAGTCCATATTCAAAACTGGAATGGCTTATTGGTTAAAGCACATGGCTACTAAACGTGAGGTAGCAGGTTCGAGCATCCACTTCACTTACTTAGCTTTGAGTAGCCAACCAGTCAGTTGTTATGATAAGGCTTCAAATAGTGTTAGCTAAAAACTCGAGTAGCTAAACATGTGTACATACATGGTGCATGTAGCATTAACTACTCTCGACTTACAGTTTATTAGCCTATCTATAGGTACGTAAAAAGCTACATTTGGCTTTTTTTATCTTGTAAATTAATAACTGACTTGAATGTATAGAAAAGTGAGTCATATCCCACTGTGGCAATACACTAAATGACAGACAGACAGATACAACACAGAACTTCGTACGTATATGTACATCAGTTTAGGTTGCCATACCACATTAGCACAGAGACGCAATTTTCAATTCCAATCGAATGGTGGTAGCCATAGTAAAAGTATTATCAGTAATGGAGAAGATTGTGGTATACTTCAGTGAGATAAAGTTAGAATCAGAAAGATAGAGATGATGAGGAATTCAGAAGGTTAAAATTTGAGAGAACACAAAGAGTGGATGCACTTGAGCCATTGCAAACGATTTTGAGCCATATTGTTCAAGGTCTACAACCATCCGTGACTTTTGTCTCGCGTACTCCAACCACGTAGCCTATATCTACCAACATGACTCAGTCCACTTGTCAGTGACTTGATGGATTTCTGCCATGTTTTGGTCTGGCCGCTCCTAACTTTCTTCCAACCTACTCCTACACCACAAAACATCACTCGACTAGGCAGTCGGTGATTAGGCATACGTAACACATGTCCCAACCAAATACACTTAAGGTATTTCATTCCAATAAACATACCAAGGATGAACCGATTGTATATCATATGTTAACCATATTTCATGTATGCAAGTTCACAATCTAAATAATAAGCAGTTTAAAGAACAAAAAGCCATAATTTTTAACTAATGCCATTATTGTAGTTCACTTTATGGCTACACAGAATATTGGTAAAGCTTTGTAGGTTCTGCTGATGTTTGATGACCGGTAGTGAACGTAGAACTGTCAATGAAAATAATCTCATGTTGTGAATAGAGGCGAAGCAGATGAATTCTGTTAAGTCAAGCATATCTTAACCAACTACCAGTAGCGTTGTTACTTCTGTACTACGAAGATAATAAATTAGTACACTACGTAACTCTAGAGAGTCACTATCATTCGAATGGGTCATGCTTCAGCCACAATTACTTCTAATTATACATAGATTCCAAAGAAACTGATTTGTATGGCGGTTTCTAGGATGTTATGAAACCAAATTAATGAACATAAGAGAAGTGAACGCATCTATGTGCGATCTAAACATGGGCTTACAGTTCTATACCGTATTTACTTCATGTCCAAATACACAAACGTTACCAATTACATTTCTAGACTCACACTTAACAGACATTTATTCTACTAATTAGATCAGGTTAGATGACGGGTGGAATTAAATCTTAGGAAAAATATACATCTACAGAAAGTGATACTATATTTTAAATAACTAAGCATTATGAGGATTCGGGAATCAAGTTTAAGGTGTGAATAGAGCTAAGAGTTCAAGGAGCTAACAGAAACTGCATAGAATGAAAGAAATCTGGGCAGAGGTGGGGGAAGGAATAACAATACTACTGAAAAATTTTAATATCCATGCAGAGAGTAACTGAACAGAAGGGTGACCGTTTGTCTAACATTTATATGACATGTATTATAGATTATCATGCATGTATGTACATTCTTGGCTTAGAACCAAAGCTTTTGTGAGGGTTACTGATATCACTACTCAGTTGACCTAACAACGATAAGTAGGAAGAGGGATATAGACTATTCTTTCTACAATAAACTGACTTGACAGCCTAACTTCCGAGCCAAAATAAGGGTAGCGGCTAGTTGGGTAAGTACAAGCATCCTTGTTTCTGCTTCAAACAAACTTCCTAGACAAAACGTAATGTTTATCATTAGGAACAACTTTATGCAACCATTTATTTGTCAGTAGAAAGCTGATATCTTCGGAAACACTGGTGACATAATATCACTCATTAAACTGGGAGGCTAACACGTACTGGCTTGAACGATGCTTTACCTTTACTTATGAAGCCTCTACTAGTACATAAACCAACTAATTCACCAAGTGCTATTAATACTAGGCTTTTTAAGCTAATACTATCCGAAGAATCAAGCATTAGACTAGGACGATACCCTGCCTCATTAGTTAGTGAAAAAAAAACTGTTCTTATAATTTAGTAGTCAAAGGATAAAAGAGAATACGGTTACAAATTTGGGCCAAAATACTTAGCTTTGCGGGGTTATGCAAAATTATGAATACAATTAAGTTACTCAATGTATTTACTGTTCACTAAGATAATATGAGATACCAATCAAAGTAAACCGAGAAACTGACTTGTCGACCATTAGTTAACCAAAAGTAACAAATACTAAGGTCAATTATTTACTATAAATAACTATTGAATTGATTTTCGGTTGTTATTCATCATGCTAGATATGATAGTTAGTGTAATTACATGTGCAAAAGCTGTTATGTTGCTATTTTCCGAATATACTACAAGGATTCTCCTTGCCTACTTACATTGTGTCAAGTGATATATGCATAGCATAAACTTCTCAAGGAAAACACTGGTTTATATAATAAATTAAAGCTTAATTTATATTTTTAATTACTACTAATTGGATTTTAGATTATTTGGTAGGACATTTAATTACCGTACTTGCAAATATTCTGGATTTTATCTACAATAATCTAATAAATAAACTTAGCAACTGTTTAGTAATTATAATTACTTAACAATATTCTTATTTATATCAAACAAATTTTGAGTTTTATGAGGATTTAAAGACTTAACACCATAGAATTAATTTATCTGAAATTATTTGATGTTAATAATACGAGAAAACTCACTTGATAATGAGGGTAGGCGCACGCTGTGTATTCGGCCACCTGGACGACTTCGAGCTTCCAACACCAGAACACTATATGATTCACGTGTGAGTAGGTGGGCAGCTCCTAGTCCAGATATACCTGCACCGATAACAATTACATCGAACATGCCGGGAACCCTTAATTAACAATCGGCCAGCCAATCAAACGAAGACTAGTCACAAACTAAACCCCACCGACATGGGGAACAGGTGCGCGACAAATTCAATTTTGAATTGAGCTAGCATTAACCATTATGTCACCAGCTTTTAACTGATAAACTACATGGAAAAAACTTATTCGATTCTTCTTATGTATTGAAGAGTGTTAGCGTGTAAGACTAAATGGACTTTGTATGTATTTTTCACCATGTCTCGAAAATATTAGTAGGAATTGTGTGCACCAACCAAATCAAAATAATAGCTAACTTAACGTGAAGGAAATAAAGATTGATGTGAATTACGGATAATTATTGAACTTCATTGTTAGTATCACTAGTGAAACCTGCCACTCACAACCGAGTATATTACATGTTTGTAATATAACTGTCAGTGATAGTATAATTTGCGTAAAAATTTAATCGTCTTTAATAATAATTTATTTCTTCATGTCTTGTGAAATCTAAAAATTCGCGGTATTTCAATTGTGATACTGCGTTACGAAATAAACTCTGTAAAGTCTTGGTTATATTAGTGAATGATAAGGTCGGCGTCTGAAGGTTCTTGCCAAAAGCTATTTTCTAGCCCCTGGACATAACTAAAAGGGACTCTTAACTCGATTTTTTGTTTGAGAGCAGCTAAAACGTACAAAACTACAAACCACAATTGGGTGGGATGATACATATCTAATTCCCTAGCCCATAGCCAGGGTTCTGTTTCTGATTAACTAATGCAGGAGTTAAATAGGATAGGTAGTCCTAGAGCTGTAACCTCAGCTCCCTGCTACGATTCCCATCAGTCGTGTTGTAACAACCAAACTCACCGAATGGGAGATAAATACATTAATCGATTTTCAACATGCGGTTTCAGTCTTGTTAGGTTCAGTAAACTAGCCTAAACCATAATATTTGTACACAATTCCTTCGTACGTATTTAATTCACCTCACACTCTTTATACGCTACTTCTACTTAAGTGATGTTACTATCCAAACAGATGTTATTTCTTATTACGAGTTTTAAAACTACTTTGTAAAGTAGACTAAAATAAAATATGTCGAGACTATTTTTCATACATGGTAAATTCGGTAGGACTTCCACATAACTAAGATTTCATTTAGTGTACTACTTTGATAAATACTCATTATGTTTTCAATTACTCGTTAGGTTTCTAATTGTTCTACACTATGAAAACCATACATTATTGTTCAGGGGTGCATACACCGTCAGGTTATTGAAACTTAAGGACCAAGAATGAGAATAAACGGCTTGTAGCGATAAACAAATACTCAAAATAAAAATTCTGTAAGTCTTCGACAAACTTTTGCTGAACACGTGCACTGCTGAGCAAGAAGAAAAGGTACGTTACACCTAAGACGATGGGGGAAAATTTGAACCTCAGGTGGAGTTTCGTTCTCTCAGTTAGATGTTTTAGCTATAGAACTTTCAATGTTCTTTCGAAATGCATCATCAGCACAAACTCCACATCCAAAGCATCTTGTTTAGAGAACGAAATTCCACCACAAAGTTGCACATTGTATGTCTATTGGTGGTATTTCTCAAACTTGCGATACTTTGAAAAATGCAATTGTTAGGCGTGAATTCCTAGCCGACCAACAAAGCTTAGACAAAATTTTTCTCAGTATTGGACTGCAACGCAGCAAGACAACAGAAATATCACTATGTATGAGGGCGGTCACTAACAAATGATTTTTCGAAGAACGCCTTTACGGATAACTCTTTCGGTCTAAACTTTCCTTGCAGGTCCAAGCTATACTCAGGAAATTCCTAAATAATGCTGTGGACAAACTATTGATATATACTAACAGGATTTAAGGGATCACTAGAATCACTATCTCCGAGGCTAGTTCACGGGCAAAAACACTTCAATCGACTCGAAACGGAATTACAGATCTCTGTTATACCATCACTTGATCTCTAGGCTTTAGACATGATCGTGAACATTTTAAAAACTCTTTCAAAGAAACCCATCCCTGGAAAGATCTGTTTGTAGACGGCGAGAAATGTGACCATGTTATTGTTCATACCACAACACTTAGGATACAAATTCATGACCTTGCAGAAAATCCTGAGGAATTCGTAACCCCAAATCTTCTGGCAAAAACATCCCATGAGACTCCCCCACGCGTAAGTTGTAACCATAGCGAACTTATAAAGGCGTCTTCTCTGCATCACCAAAGTAATGTTCGCTACCTCATCGACACTGAAGCAAACGTCAGCGTCAATCCGGCTTTCACTCTACAGGCATAAAACAGATAAACCATCTCCACTTACGGCAGAAGTTATGTTTACCATGACGTGTGTCTATGCAAACCTACTCATCGAACTTTCGTTGTGTCAAACGCCAATCACTGATATAAGCGCTACAACATAGTAACCTACTCGACGACTCGAGCAAACGGAAGTTAGTGGGAGGTAATACTAAGCCATATGTTTGTGGAGCTCTAACCTCTGGTTGTTGGATATATCCAGACACGGTTAAACACATTGCAGATAAAAAATATTCTAAAAATTCCTCAATACTGTTTTGTTTGAAAGTGTCGTTACTTCCTTGCTATTTCACCATGATTTGTATTCGACTCTACTCAGGACATATGCATCTCAGTCGTTACTACTCAACGTTAATGGGTGTTCGATTTCATTATTTAGGTTTCCATTCCTGCCATTGACAATCAGGTCGTGTTTTACTAAATACAAGGTCACGGCATGGTTTCTTGTGTGATTTTTGACCATTAATTACGAGTCGGAAACAGTTCCTCGGATCGTTGTAGGAACGTATTTGATCCCATCTTGATTGGAAAACTGTTGTCCCTTTTCATGTGCAGACTATTAACCATTCTTTTTGACGTTAAGTGCACTACTGTTTGCTAGAGAAACCAACTACATAGCAGGCTATGCCATTTGAGGTGATTTGTAACTGCAATAAATAAGAACCGTTTATACTTAGCACTTAATTTATGTTCTGAAATAATTTAATACAGGTTACTCAAAAATCCTTATGCGCTTTACTAAGAGCGTGATTTTGTATAACTGGATAAATCTTTGCTCGTTAGCTCTGTGTTCAGAATAAATACTGGTAGTCTAGTTGTTGTACACAGAATCTACCTATGCTTTCAACTAATATTTGACAGGTACCATAAGATGTGAGGAACACGACCACAATAACCATGTCTTACTAACAGTGTTGCAAATCACATCGTGACTACATGACCGACTGCATTCTCAAAAGCACTCTGACTATTCCTAAAAAGCCACGAGTTTCCAATGATGTACTCGGTCTGAGAGCATAATCTAATCCCTATAGCTGTGAAAGACATTCCTTAAACAGCTATCATCACTCCTGTTGGACTCTAGAAATTTTTCCTAAGGGCTTTTGGTGGAAGAAATGCTGTCCAAACTACTGAGACTCATTGGAGACTATTTTAGAGGTATCGGTTCTGTGCATTCTTATGTTGACAAGTCTTATGACAAGTGTGGGCAGAAAATCTCATCTGAAGCATCTGGATTTTGTCTTTAGCAACTCCAAGAACATGGTATTACCGTTAGTATACAGAAATGTCAAGTCGTAACTGATTCTCTCGACTTTCTCACGCATATTATGAAGTTCAAGGTATCATTTTCTAAAACTTGGAGTGGCGGCCATTCAAAAATACACAGAACCGACCACAGTCAAGTAACTACGCACGTTCAATGGACTGCTAAGTTTTAACCAATGGTTTATACCGAACTGCGCGTCTCTCACAAGCCCGTTTATGGACTAAATACGTTGAAATACTAAAACCACTAATTTGGACGACATTCATTCATTCTTCTGTCTGTCTCTAAATCTCAGAACAGTGTGTTCCTTCATCGAACTACCCAACTTTTCCTTCAGGGTTCAGAGCAAAGGTTTGCCTCCTAATGAAGTTAGGAGATTTCCGTAATGTACGTCCTTTACACCTTCAGGGCTTTTTCCTGATTACTTCCCCACCTGAAGAAATCTGATTTGTTCTCACCCACAGAAGGTTTTTGCTAGTGGTCTCTGACCAAAAAATTCGGAAAATGTTGTATAGACAATTGATCATAAATCTCTGTCTTTAGTATGACAGCTTTTCTAGTTTTATACGTATTCACTCCTTATAAAAGAACTGTTTTGATGTCCATAATGGAAATTATGACCTAGCTAACAGGCAGTTATTTGAATTCTAGATCTTCTTTTGATGTAGAAGTATCGTCCTTGCCTAGTTATCCTTGCTTGGTTCATTGTACTGAGTGATATTCACTATGTTCATTGTAATTTCCTCTATATTTGTTTTGAAAGATGCTTCGATGATTCTGTATCTATGAGATTCCCATCCTGTCAGTGCTTTTTGACATTCGTTGAACAGCATCAGTACAAACCCTCGTGAGTGCGAGGCATCCTCTTCTTATTCACATCCGAAGTACAAAAGCATCTCTCCTGAGGCCGTTCCTTGTTGTCCAACCGGCGTCCAATGTATTTCACAGATTCCAAGTAGCTCATGGCCTCCTAAGGAATTCGGCCTTCATCATGAGACGTCATAACTCTTCCTAAAGAAGATCTAACTCCCAGGACAGAGTTTAAATGGCGTGAATTATTTTTTCTGGTTAGCGTTTTTTTGAGCGAGTTAGTTTCCCACAGGATAGGGTCGCATACTTCAGCCTAATTCTCTACCTTTACCTGGGCTTGGAACTGGCAATAACCATGGAAAGGATTCAGGTGGAGTTGTTTAGCATCAGAAACTCACTATGTTCGCACTTTGTTTCACTACTGCATGAACGCTGACAAATTATCAAATTTAACTACTCTCTTTCATTATCAAGACTAATAACCGGTGGAGTCATTAAAAGTAGTTTTTAGTCACACTATTGTTTCTCATGAGAATAAATGATAAATGTAAGAATGCAAAAGCTGAAGAACCACGATTATATGTTCAGGACTTAGATATAGTGTACAGCATTGTCTGTAGATTTGAATTAAAATATGTTCCAGATTCAATGTGACCTTGGCAACCTATCTATGTGGAGCAAAACCTGGGTGTTATCATTGAACCATATTAAATATGGGATCATGTATTTTGGTGAACATCTCCACTAAATACCACTTTACATACAAAAATATAGGGTTTAGACACTCATATCACTTCAAAATCTGGGTACTTACTACTCTGGAAGCTCAAAATTTGACGAACATTACTCTGTTATTATATTTAAGTCTAGAAAGGTTGTGGGGTTCATAAATAAGTACTTCCTGACAAAGGGGGCTAAACTTACTCTCTTCAAACTTAGTGTAAGATCCTTTCCTGAACGCAGCCTATTTATCTTTACAAACTTGAATATAATAAGCAAGATATGAGTGGAAAATATCCAAAGAAGCATTACATGGAGACTGCTAGGATTCAACCATACTCTCGGCTACACATTTAGATGCAAAAATCTCTCCTTAGAACATTTACAGAATCGCCAATAAAAGAACAGCCTGATAGTTTCCTAAGACATAATTAATATCCTCTCTTTTGAAACCTACGCTGAATTATCAGTCAGAAACATAACGTAAACGTCACTCACTACAAAACACAAAAGGTCGATGCGTCGTAATTGCATTGTAATACGGTATTTTTCATTGTGAAACAGACCTGCCAATATTAGTCCGTAACTTTGACACCATCACCAGGTTAAAGAAACTAGTAACACTATTTTTAGACTTTGAAGAGATTATTTAAATATTTCCAGAACTCCCATCCAATCCTGAGGCACTTTTCTTATGACTCGCCTAATATGCAGGCTAATCTTAGATACTATTGACCGACCGTGAATATATTGCAACTCCGTTATCATTCTTGCAATTACCGTCATACTATGAGCACATGATTCTCCTCCCACTATGCATAGTAGGTTACGAAATTACCTCCTACCCTTAATATTCGAAGTTCCCTAGATGTTTGACATCGCGCCATTTTCTTCCTTTAAGTTTTTAATCAATTTTACTTCCTATTCCAGGTAGACATAAATTATGAGAGCTGTAGATGCTGTCCAATTACTATCGATCACAAGAAACTGAAACTATCATGAGTTATTGTGAGTTCCTTCTTGTTTATGTAATAACAGTTAATGAAATTTCAGTACCCTTAATTTATTAGCATAGAAACGTTTTGCTTTCTTAATTACTTATCGCGTTACACATAAATTTCTGACACTACTTTTCTTCATATACTTTCATTACCAGCTATCTATCATTCCTATTCTACAAAATATTTATCAACTTTCTATGCCAACCATGTCTTCAAATCATATTTGCAAACTCAAACTGGTTTCACTCCCTGTCAAGAAATTTTACTACAAACAGACCTAGGCAATTACGTTGAACAGTTTCGTAATGACTGAAATATTATATGTACATCGAATCACTATACTCCTCCCTACTATATTCCGTAGATCTGTATATTTTCGATTGCTTCAGTTCTTTCGGATCTGCTCTATTCACACACTGGTTTACCGATACGTTCCGTTCTTCCCCCAATCAGTTTCTTTTTCCGCCTCTTTTTCAGAACCATCGTGATGTACTAAAGGTAGCACATGTGAAACATATCATTTTCTCATTCGCTTTCAATAATACGCCTGATATTCCGGAGAACGACAGTTCGTTTCCTATAAGACTTTTAAATGATTAGATGGAAAATACCATCAGGAAGACCAATATGCATTTACTTCATCGATTCTTGTTACATATGTATCTAGACTGAACATGCAGAAAGTTTCTCCCCGTTACCGCAATAATTCGCGCCAATTATTCTACTATCATTTCCCAACTCTTAAACAATATTTACACTTTAATGTGGAAATATCAGCCATCAATGACAATGGCCAGCGTTTCTCGTGAAATATCTCTCTGACTGAGCAACCTTTAACAGTAAAATTGTTGGCGTTTCCAACAAATTAATCTTACTTGTAAGCTGGTATGCCTCATGTAACACATTGGTATTTAAGAATAATAATGATTATCATTATTATCGATATTGTTATTAACACCTCCGTAGGTCAACAATGTTATCACACCTTAACACCGAGTCACACATAACAACATAAGTAGTACATGTGACTAAAGAAGCTGTTCTTCCATTGTCGCTCACGATTCTGTTCAACATATTCCTTTCCCAGGCTTATCTTCCTAGGGACTGAAAGGTCTGTATAACTAACCATATATTTAAATATGGGGAGAGATACCACCTGGCTATCGATGTGTTGGTTAAACTAACATAATGGTCAAGTCAATAGAAAAGACGACTAAGCAGTAACTAAGTTGCTGAGTCATGTACAATTATACAGTATGTTAACTCACTAATTGCCAGACGATTATAAAACGGTTTGAGATAGTCGACTGTCTGTCGACTCAGCATCCAAAGATTCTCTTTTCACTTGAGGCTTCAACAAAACCTCTGGAGCTTCAGAATGACATTTGCAGCACATAGGTGGATAAAAACAGCTTCTTTAGCCAAAGATAGGGTGTGAGAGAATGGGAAAACCGCGGAAGGGGTATACACCAAGGTACCTTTTTCGGTCTCCTGCCAACCTTTCTCTGCACCAGTGAATTACCGAGATCTCATAACCCGCGGACACTGTCCTCCGAGGATGTTATCGAAATTTCTAGAACTGAAGCTGATTATCTTGACCTTCGAACTGACTTTGGAGAATTAGTTATATGGTCCCATGGTTGATGCCTAGAATTTGGTTCTTGAAAGTGTACAAGTGCATATCAGACACGGCATTATCCCCCATTATAGTGTCGATAGTACATGGCTACGACGCGTACAGGAACGAAATGAACTAGAAGTGGTAGTAAGTCATGTCATGAAAACAAGTGCAAATTGTAATGCAGCAGCTGCCAAAGGTTTCTGGCCTTTATGGCCACATCCAGGAGCATTCGAATGCTCAGACGAGAACCTGTCAATTCATATACCCTATTTATGTGGGATCTCATCTGCAGTATTGCAGCTGAGCGGCTGGATCATATTTGATCAGGGATGCTGTGACATTTTGGTGTGTTAAGCGGGTGGGAATCAGGTTAAATACGGTTTTTCCAAACTCCCTTACGACGAGCAGTTGAAACGTCCTGATCCTTTTGTCCTTATCTTAATGCAGAACGCAAGGAAATCTTATTTCGGCATTTCGGATTTTGAATAATAATTTAGGTATTAACATTTCTTACCGTTTTGCTCCCTCAGGACTAATCAACTTCGAGCCCACTGTCGGAAAGTTCAAAATCCATGATCGAAAGAACTCAGAGTGGGGTTCTGTTTTTTCATCACTGGTTTTTGACCGAATGGCCTAAGCTAAACAACTGGTATCATCCCCATTAGTGAATACTTCCAAAAAGCTGAATCTTCACTTAGAAGCAAGATGCAAAGGTTAACACAGGTTTATCAACCTACTCTCCATATAGTTGGAGATCAGGGAATAGTGCAACCGAATTCTTTGCTCGATCGTACATTTAATACCAAGCGCCTTGCAATCGACACTTTCCAACAAATTCACTCCTAAGTTATGCATACCACCTTAGAACTCTGATGTGTACCCAGCCTATTTATAACCACTTGTTGATAATAAGGCTTTATCAAACTGTTCCTGTCGGTGACATGGCGTAACTAAGCCGTCAGAAAAATACTCTTATTATTAATCAAAAAGTTAACAGGAAACTTAGCAGCATGATCTCCCTGTAAACTGGCATGCCTTATGTAATGCATTTTTATTTGCAAATAAATACCATTACTATTACTCTTATTATTATTACTATTATTATTACCATCATTATTAATAATAAAGTTACGCCTCTCAACGATTGTTCAACATGACTTCTAGCCTAATGATCAGGCTATCCTGGTTGCATGGCAAAGCCAGAAAACAGATCGTATCTTGCCATGCAAAAGTTTTGTTTTGATTCCAAGGCCAGATAACCGTACAAAAACTAGTCTGTTTATTTCTGATTCGGTTTACTAGAAAACAGACATGAATAAATATGAAATTTTCAAGATTACAATGCACAACTATTCGAGACAATAGAGTTATGCACAAACTAACCGTTTATGTTATTACCTGGATCATTTTATTTATGTGAAGGTTAATTTCTTCTGGTAAGCACTGTTTTAGCAAGTTGATCTAAGGAATGAGGTCGCTAACCACATCCCCAACCCTCCTCTTTTATCCGTGCTTGGCATCCGCAGTAACATCGGAGTGAGTACAGTTACAGTTCACATTATGCCGTGCTACTGAGTATATTCAAACATTTTCGGAGCGTGCATATTGTGACGAGCAGTAAAATTTAGGCAACCTATCACTTATCTGATCTACTTTTAATTCGAGTATTGTGTTTTGGTTTATTTGTTCACATATATAATATTGATTCTTCCTGTCTCCATTTATAATTCATATACCTGGTACTTTGAAAACTCATTTTGGACGATTCGCTCACATGCGGAGTGTAACACACGAGTTATTCTTGGAAACAAATGGTATGTCTGGTGCCTTTTTGTGAGTAAGGAGGGTCCCAAGCCTGGATAAAGGTTAGCGAATTTATCCCTTAGAAAGACAAGGCTAACCAGAATAAATAATTCAACCCCTGTCCAGGAAGTTAAGTCTTTATTCAGAAGACTTGCGGGATCTTAAGATAAGATGCAAGTTTCATCAGAAGTCACAAGGACGATGCCCCTTTGAGAACCCAGGACAAATTAGGTTGGAGGATGCTGGTTGGAGGCCTATGCTCCATTGGTGATAACAGACATCAGTAAGCACATAACTTCTGGCATACGTACTCAGAGAAGTACTGTTTCCTGAATATAGGAAATTGATTAATTTTACTCTGAAGCATATACTTGAGGGATTCATTTTTTCCCTATCTCACTTTCGATAGCAGGACAAGCACTGAGACAGCGTTTAGTTTTAAATCTGTAATTTACTGGAAATTATTTTATGTTTCTTAAGTGTTGTGATCTTAGATAATCCTCATCTTATGGTTTCAGAATTTCGATTTGTGATTTGGTAGCTGAGATATATTCCTCTCACTAAACCGAACATATATTTACTTCAGCTTTCTTAGGTTATTGAAACCAAATATTGTATTCTAAAAATATCATGTTTATCCATCGTAATATTACCAACATTGGTGAAGTGATAATGTATCATCAATCATGAGATAAATAATACCACACAGATCTAAGACAGATGATTATGGTGTTTATTTTCGTTATTACTATCATATCATTGGTTGAGGAATGGACAGCTCACTTGTACCATCTCTGACTACGACGCTAGGTAATAATTCATGTCTGGATCTCAATGCTTCTAGAATGTAGATGCAGCACAGAACTTCAGCCAATTTTCTTCAGTTTACATGAATCCACGAGTGTGTTACACTCTCGTTTGCACTAATCAGTAAGTTGTAAATTTTTCCTTAGTATTATTAGTATTAGAACCTTTTCTCTATCACTTTGAAGAAGTAACTGTCCGAAATCTATTCTCATACATAGGATTTCAAAGCTAATTAAACAGGAAATCGAGAATGAAGTAATGGGAAAAAGTTTTTGAACAATGATCTGCATGTTATAGTTTACCCAACGAACATAAGCTGACTAGTTGTAGTAATAGATGCTTATCACGAAGTGACCGAACGTGAACTGATGTGAATGTATAAACGAGTTGCTTCAACTAGGGGTATCTGGTAAAACTAATGAACTCAGTACCAGTGCTGAAGAATTAAAAATCTATTTGTTTTGGGGTTTCACTTACTACTAAAATTTGTGAAACATAGATCAGTTAGTTAGTTCCAGTGCTTAGTTAAATCACATGAAATGAAGTGATTGGAAAGATCTTAATCGTTTCAATTACTGGGAAAAACATGTCATTCCTATATAACTGATGGCTAAAAAACTTATCAGTTAATACAAAATACCACTGAACTTTCCACTGGAAGCCAGGATTCGTTAAACAGCTATTTAGTCCCAATAAAGGATTTCTCACCAATGGAGCATACATAGGCTGCCAACCAACATTCTCCAACCTACTCAGTCTGAGGCACTGTGATGCTTAGAAGTATATGAATCAAGAATTAAAGATCTGCACCAACGAATGTATTGTATTTAGAATTCGAAATCAAGCATTTCACAACAACAAGAAGTTACTAGTTCATTCAAACACCACATCCGCCACCGCTTAAATTGGAATGTATATGTCTGTAATCAGTTGTACGTCTTCTTCTCAAATTCATCCTGTGTCTGTCCGATAGTGTATTGGATAAAGGCTCTGTATTATCTAGAATGCTCTCATTAGTATTAGAATTAACAACCGAAATTGGAACAGACTCACTTGGCTCTTGGAATTGTATTTGATCAACATGTCGATTGTGTGTACTTAAGTCATTGATATCTAGAAGTCGCACCATAGATTTCCCGACATTCTTCAGAACGATCCCCGTGGATGGTCGAAGTTCATTGCCACGATAATATGTAACTTCTGCAGACTCCAAACATCTCATATTCGACCGAAGAATTCTTCCTTTTAATAGTTTTGATGGAGTCTCTTTCGTCACTGAATGTCTGGTATTTCTATATTGCAGTAGAAAGGTATCTACTCCCCTCTCCAGCTCATTAAATGTTGAGGCGGCAATAGAATCAATAGCAGTTTTCATACCTCCACTGCACTTAGCACACGTGGCTATCGAATCTTTAAGTAAAGCATCAGAATTTTCTTTAGAAACTAGGAGAGACAACTCCACTTTAAGCCTTTTCAAATTCTTTAAGCCCAGTATTGACAGTCCCGTTTCACTAACTAAGAATTCACATGGTATGTATGAGGAATTATCATCCCTTATTAGCAATTCACAACATCCTCGTATAGGCAGTCTGTGTCCAGTAATCCCCAATATTGATACATCAGTGGGTCGTATCACAACGTTCGGATCTAACGATTTCAAATTCTTGAATGAAATAATGGACTCTATACTGCCTGTGTCCACAATAAAGTCATGAAATGAACCAAGTGATGTATATAGTCGCTTTTGAATATGAGCATTACCTTTCGAAATGGTAGTTAAAGATAAATGATCATTAGGATCAGCTGAATTATTGGAATCTAAATTACAAGCTTTAGTACTACTTGAGGCAAAATGAACAGTAGCTTTGCATACTGCTTGAATGTGTCCTATCTTACCACATCTAAAACATTTAGCATTACGAAATGTACAATAATAACGAGAATGAAGTTTTCCACATGATAAACATTTGCCAAACTTGGTCTCACCTTTTTGATTTCCTTTGTAATTCTTTTTTGAGACACCGTTCATTTTTACACGAGAATAGGAACCTCTGTTAAACGAACACAATTTTGATTGACCCTGAGATTGCTTTTCATCATGACAACTAATCAAAGTATTGGAAATCTTCATCGACTGAATATCAAGTTCATTCAACGCCTCGTAGTTAATGCACGCAGTTCTAACATCTTGAAAGGAACAGTTTGACATTCTTAACAGCTCTCTTTCCAAACTAGGTATGTTAATTCCTGCAATTAATCGGTCTCTCAGCTGCACATTAAGTTGATCACCGAAATTACATTTGACAGCCTGTTTCTGCAATTCAAGAATGAATTCCTTAACATTTTGGTCATTTTGACGAATCATCTTATGAAATTTCGCTCTTTCACGGCATTCAAAACCAGGGCACTTTACATGATTCAATAATAACTCCTTAAGCATTGCATAGGGAAGTGAAATAGGTTTTTCTGGATATGCCAAGGTTTTCAATAAGCTGTACGCTTCTTTTCCGATGAATGTTAGGAAATGAGCCACAAGTTTATCATCTTTGACATCTTTCCTGGTCATACTCCAGAATTCAAACCTTTCCAAATAATCTTCAAAAGCTTCAGAAGTAGAATGAATATCTAGCTGTTCCATTACAAATCCTGCTCGCGACGCCACTGTGATGCTTAGAAGTATATGAATCAAGAATTAAAGATATGCACAAACGAATGTATTGTATTTAGAATTCGAAATCAAGCATTTCACAACAACAAGAAGTTACTAGTTCATTCAAACACCACAGGCACTCAACATTAATAATATCGTAAGCAGTGAATGAGTCATTGAACCGCGTGATATACTAGTTACTTGAACAATTTAAATTTGTATTGTTCAACAATAGCCAGTCAGAACAATAGAAAACAAAAATATTGACCGCAGTCATTTCTGTATGATTTATGATTTGTTAGTTTCTTTTGAAAAATGCACTTAGGAATGAATGATATCAGAATCATTATGGCTCGTCACAATATATAACTATACGTCTACGAAAGATATCATCCAGAAGATATAAGTATTTATGAACAGTTGTTTATGGAAGATATTGAGGATCCATTAGCCAGACACTATCGGCAACAACCTACTGTGAGAGAGAACAGACCAAATTCCTCCAGATGAGGAAGAAATTAGGAAAATGTTTTGGAAGTGGATAGAACATACACTGAGGAAATCTCCCAACTGTTTCACGAGGCAAGTCCTCACTTGGAATCCTTAAGGCCAAGGTAAAAGTGATAAACCAAAGAAAACATTGTGCTGAGAATTGAAGACAGACATGAAAAGAATGAATAAAGATTGAGTAGAGCTAGAAAGTAAGGCTCAGCACGGAGTTAGTTGGAGAAGCCTTATCGGCGTCCTTTCATTCATTAAGGGTAACAAGTGTAATATGGCTACAAAAACCCATAAACCGCATTAATTAGGTAAGACATGTTTATCATGGAGTAGGCTAAAATAATGATCAGGTAAATTTACATTTCAGCCAACTAAATAAGAATACAGAACTCTACTGCAAATACTTCCGACCTCGACACCTTCTAACCACCTAACTGAATGTATTTTTTCAACAACGTACTTTTTAAAACAATTTCTCACCTGATACATATCAATGACAGTTCGTCAGATTATTGATTTTAGTTCGGATTTCATCACCAGTATACAACTACTGTCACGTGTAACACCATGAAATCACCAAATTGAAAGTGGTCATTCCACAATTTCCAATTTCTCACATAATTTCCATAAAATAACAACTATCATGCTCTCGTTCAAAGTAGTTATGGAACAAACATTCAAAACGGTGAACGCTTTTTAATGATCTATTGTGATTAGTCTAATGACAGAATGAATTATCCTGTAAGTGTTTTCCAATCACATAACAAAAATGAATCAAAACCTAAAGGGAATAAATACTCATCTTGGTTGATGACCAAGAAATATTAATACCTTATGTTCACAAATTCCAATTAATTTCAGCCATTTTAAAATATGAGTGCGTTTAACACCCGGTATTGTTGTCGGATCGTATTTATTCTTTTGAATTTTAAATTTCATTCAAAAAATAAACGAAAACAAGCTTTAGATAATCTATTGAAATCATGAAACCATCCATATTAGTCTACCATTAGAAACCTGGAAGCCCTGGACTGCCGATTCGTTCTAGTATAGGACTCATCAGCAGTGAACATCCACGACCCACGCACGAAAGGATCGAACCCTGAATCTTTGGTCTCGCCCAGCAACAATAAGCCTCTAGACTACTGAGCAGGCATCCAGCGGTGTTAATGTTTATTAAAGACAATAAAAACTGCACACGGTAAACAAACTATTATTCTCAGTTAGAGTTTTTGAAGATTTGTGCTTTCACATATCTGAGATTATCAATCAATCATTGTTAGACCACCATTAGAAACATGGAAGCACTGGACGGCCGTTTCGTTCTGGTATGCGACTCATCAGCTGTGCGCATCCACGACTCCTGCACCTGCATCCGACAGGGTTGAACTCCATTGGTCATGTCCTCTCACAGGAACTCCGAGAATTTCCTCACGAAGCTAGTCAATGGTGAGCACATGTTACGATATTTTCAGTTAGAACTTTTGGAGACTTGTGTTTTTACACATTTGAAATCATCAGTCAATCATTGTTAGACCACCATTAGAAACCTGAAAGCACTGGACGGCCGTTTCATACCAAAGACAAATGGGTGAGGTCGCGCAAAATCCCTAAATCAATCAGAGTTAGACATTAACACCCGTTGGATGCCGGCCCAGTGGTCCGATGGTTAGGCGTTAGCGCACAATGCCGAAGGTCCCGGGCTCGAGTCCAGCGAGGAATAGGAGTCGTGGACGCGCACAGCTGATGAGACCCATACCAGGACGAAACGGCCGTCCAGTGCTTCCATGTTTCTAATGGTGGTCTAACAATGATTGATTGATGAATTCAAATGTGTAAAAACCATTATTCATTTAAGTAGTAGTCTTACTTAAACATTCAACCTTATCACAAACCGTTTCTTTACACATAAAGGGGATCTCAATTTACGAATAGCCAAGGTTTCTATAAATCTCAGAATTCGTCCGTGATAATTTCTACTCAATGTTTTAAGAGCTACATTGATGTCGATTCTACGCCTCGAGTAGGTTTTTTGGTTTTCTATCGATGAACATGGTTTCCTAATCTCCACGTTGATCAGGTCATCTGACGTTAACTAATTCTAAAGCCTTTTAGACCCATGTTCTATAACCCTTGATTACATTGTCTGATTACTCCTCCCTATGTGTTTGTCCAGTCAAACATGTAAACTGATTGACAAATGCAATGGGATGTTGTGATGTAATCTCTCGTGCAATGTCTTGGCTTATGTAGAGTCATGAGCCTTCAATCATAACCAATTTAGCTAATGTATTATATTTTTTCAATGTCTGCTTTTAGTCTCTGTCTTACAATCAAACTTTTACGATTCACCTATGAATGGCTGAATGACATACATTTTTTTCTTCTCAGCTAAATTAACGAGAGGTTTGTGTACAAATTGACATTTATAAACTTCAGTGAATAACCATTTAAAATGAATATTTCAGCCAAGAATTTAACATCATTGTCTTCAAATGTATCTGTAGTACATATTCTTTGTGTCCTATTAAAGAGGCATATCGCAAATACATTACATTTTCTTCATATAAACTAGGTCTTCACATTGTTCAATGAAAATCGATGGAACGTACTAACTGTTTGAATAAATAAAAAGCATTGTTAAAGGTAACTTAGTTCCTGATCAAAAAGTATCATTTAACAGATTTGTATCAGCTGAAGTTTTGAATAGCTTGAAGAAATCAACGAATATATTAGAATGAAATATTTTAAATAATGACTATTTGTAAAGTGAAGAACACATATTTTTAATCATTTAAGATTTATCGGAGCAGGTGTATCCATTCTTTGGCTTCTCTCGAATCCTAATCCTTTGATTTCTTCATCGCCTCTTTCTCTTTTTAAGTTTATTTCACTAGATTCTACTTCTTGAATGATATCTTCGAACTCTGATCTCTTCGATTAATTCTAATACTTCCATTACCTCAACTACTATGGGATTTGAAATGACAATTGCATCTCTGTACTAATGTGGTATGGCAACTTGGACTGATTTACGTACGTACGAAGTTCTACGTTGTAAATGACTGACTGACTGACTGATTTAAGATTTATCAGTAAGAAAAAAGAAACACATACCATTGCTAGTAATCATAATCGTAATCTCGTTTGTTGATTAATTTACTGATTACACTAATTCAATATCAAATAAGATAACATGTTGTTGGGTTCTGAGAATAAACAGCTTCTTTTGAGTATTATTTTTAATGGGCTGCATTGTGTTCGTCATAGAGCTCACCACTATAGTGGCTGCGTTAGATTCGAAGGAGCGCTCACTACTACTTTAGTGGCCTTTGAACCAACTCCTGTATTGATGACCGATTCAATATTACTTACTTACTTACTTACGCCTGTTAACCCCCAATGGAGCATAGGCCGCACACCAGTTTTCTCCAACCAACTCTGTCCTGGGCTTCTCTCTCCAGTTCTGTCCAATGTTTGTTCATTCCTCTCATATCTTTCTCTATTTCTCGGCGTAGTGTGTTCCTTGGTCTTCCTCTTTTCCTTTTGCCTTGAGGGTTCCATGTGAGGGATTGTCTCGTGACGCAGTTAGGTGCTTTTCGTAGTGTGTCTGTCCTATCCACTTCCACCGCTTCTTCCTGATTTCCTCCTCCACTGGAATCTGGTTTGTTCTCTCTCACAGTTCGTTGTTGCTGATGGTGTCTGGCCAACGAATACAAAGTATTTTGCGTAGACAGTTGTTAATAAACACTTGTATCCTCTGGATGATGGCTTTGTTAGTTCTCTGATTCAATATGATATGAAATAAATCTCCCCCTTTAGTCTGTAAATATCTTACTCAGACGAACCCCGTGTGTGTGTGTGACTGTTTCTTTGTTTGGTAATCGGAAGTCAATCACCACCGATTCAGTTGGATAAGTTTATTTCAAGCAATCGTTCATGTAGACAGAAATGAGAATGAAAAGCATGAAAAGCAAAGTGAAGCTAAGTAGAGAAGGCGAGTCAACTAACTTTATGCAATGAAACATGACTAAGCATTCGTAGTCAGATAAAATAAGCCAGATATGTCGTGAGCGAAGTAAGCGGCACACGCACACAATCAGGCGAAAATGAGCTCAGACTGTGAAAAACACTACATGGGACAAAGTGGATGGCCTCTTCAGCTCCCTTTACATGAACAACACCAATTAGCAGTCAAACGCCACAACAACGCTTCGCTTATATCAATACACACCGACAATTATGGACATACATTCGATTGGAACAATGTGGAAATACTGGGTAGGGGGAGGACAAAGAACACTAGAGAATTTTTAGAAGCTTGGCACTCAGGTCAATCAGCAATCAACAAACACATCGACATTGACCCAAGTTATCAACCAATCAGGCGAAAAAATCATAGGTGACATAGGATCAAGAAACAGATCAAAAAAGGGGGATACAATCAGAACAAAGGTGCAAACAACGACAGGTTTAAGGTCAACAACAACTAATCAAGATCGAAGTTAACAGAACAAGCTACAGGTCAAACGTGGAGAAATTCTAATGCTTCACTTCTATCTGAAGTTTGTCCTGATGATGTTGTTCAGCAGAAGAACACTGAAAGCTTCACAACCAAAACATCCAGCTCAGAGAACGAAACACCACCACCACAATCATCCACCTGAGCTACAAATCTTCTCGAGCATCTCGCAAAAGGACCAAAATATAGACGAATGATTGACAAAGTCAAAAGAGACCAGTGGATAATAATAACTTGAGAATAGTGGACTGAGACAAGCAAGCTCTGTGGGCTCCAAATAAAAGTACACATTCTATAATTATAACATAATCAATCAATGGATAATATTTTTAACTATTCGTAGTTTTACAAAACCCACTTCATTTATATAGAATAAATGGGATGTGGCTAGTAGCAGTGGAATCCAAGAGAGGTGTCTCTTCCTATTCAAGGACTTGTTAGCCGGATGTACTTGAATTTTAAAGTTGATCGTTCATATCTGGATGTTTATCATGGATAATAAAATTAAAAAACTTTTAAAAAGCTGGAGAAAAACCGCGATTCACAGAAATATTGATTAGAACAAATAAGAAATTCAATTGAAAATATAAATAGAATTATTACCGAACACCTGGAACCGTACCGAAAGAACAAGAATCGAGCGCGAAGAAATCAAATTGGTTTACACTAGCTCGTGAAAAAGATATTGGATATATTGGATAATTTGTATATGGCTGGCTTCTTGATAACACCACCATCTTTCAAAATAAAAATCAATAAATCTGCTTTTTGAAGTACACTTTATTCTTCAATGACTTAAGATCATCATCCTTTTGATAAAGGTACGTATCTTCTCTACTCACATATATTGTTAAGTAGTTTAATAGTAATTGAGTGAAGATCACGTGATTGTAGCTGCATCGACCGTTTTCTAGTTGAACAGATTGATAACGTTTACAATTTGCTTAGATAAATCGATATTTTCTCATAAATCAGAATGTAGAGATAATAAAAAAGTAGAGAATGCCAATCAATCTAGGTGTACTGATTCATTGTTCAATAGGAGGAGCTCATTAAATCTGTTATATAAGTCAGAATCCATGGGGATTTCACACTAGGAAGAGATAGGTAGTTGACCCCGGTACCCATTGCTTCAGTGATTTTCCAGGTTGTTTAACTAAAAAATACAAACATTTTTTATGATAAAGTTAATCAAGCTAGGATTGTGTCCTGTGATTTGTTTCAGTGGGTCTCATACTCCTAACGCTTAGTCAGTCAAGAAGAAGCAGTGGAAGTGGATAGGACACACCTTGAGCATCTGCATCGAATCCACCTTAATTGTCGATGATGCTATCCAGATATGTAAAGGTTTTAATGTCTTCGAAGGCATGCCCATCAAGAGTAATTTGGTTGCCGCACTTTGTGTTGTTTCGACGGACTTCGCTTTCCCCTTTGTGAGATCTACCGCTGCCGAGGCTGCTGCTACACTAAACGTCTTCTCTTGTATTTGTTGTTTCGTGTGTGATAGAAGAGTCAGATCGTCTGCATAGTTCAGATCGTCCAGCTGCATCCTGGCTGTCCATTTGATACCGTCCTTCCCTCCAGATGTTCACGTCTTGATAATCCGGTCAATAGCAGGAAAAGGAGAAAGGCTGAGAGTAAACAACCTTGCCTGACACCAGTCTTCACCTCGAAAGAGTCTGTCAGCTGACCTCCGTGCACGATTTTGCAGTTGAATCCATCATAAGAATTCCGTATGATGTTAACTATTTTCTCAGGCACATCGTAGTGTCGGAGAAGCCTCCACAGTGTTTTCCTATCCACGCTATCGAATGCTTTCTCGTATTCGATGAAGTTGACGTAGAGTGAATAGTTTCATACAAGTGATTATTCCACAATGATCCGTAATGTAGCAATTTGGTCAGTACACAATCGATCCTTACGAAATCCGGCTGTTGATCTCAAAGTTGGGCATCTACGAAGTCCTTCATTCTGTTTAACAATGCCATGTTGAAGACTTTGCCTGGTATTGAGAGAAGAGTGATGCCTCTGTAGTTCTCACATCTGCTGAGATCGTCTTGTTTCAGTATTTTGATGAAGTATCCTTCTTTCCAATCTGTTGGTACTTGTTCCTCATCCCGAATCTTGTTGAAGAGAATATGAAATATTTTTGCAGTTGCTTCCAATTCTGCTTTCATTGCATCTGCTGGAATGTTGTCTAGTCCCGCTGTTTTGCCACTCTTGATTTGTCTGATGGCCATACTGATCTCCTGAATTGTAGGTGCGCCAATATTAATTGGGAGGTCCGTGGATGCTGCTTCGATGTTGGGTGGGTTCAGTGGAGCTGGTCGATTCAATAGTTCCTTAAAGTGCCCCACCCACCTATTTCGCTCTTGTTCAGTGTTGCTGATTACTTTGCCTTCCTTGCTTTTCACTGGTTGTTCTGGTTTACAATCGTTTCCGGCGATCTTCTTTTTTGTATCGTACAACTGTTTCATGTTTCCTTCTCTTGCAGCCTTTTTCCATCGTCATTGCTAGACCTTCCACATTTTTACGTTTGTCAGCTGTGATGCTCTTTTTCACCTGCCTGTTTACTTTTGTGTATTCAGCTAGTGCTTTAACTTTCTCAGCTCTTGTTCGGCTGACATTGATTGCTGCCTTCTTGTTCCTCCTTTCTTCGATTTTTGCAAGAGTACCAACAGAGATCCATTCCTTATGATGGTACTTCCTGTGGCTCAGAATCTCCTGACATGTTGAAGTGATTGCCATTGAATAGATCATGCAAGGCCTGGAACCTATAGCTGAATTCGTTGCGTTTTTTGGTATCCCGAATCGTCAAATCTTAAATTCAACAACTAAGAAATTATTCCATGGGTTTATTACCTTCATAATTGACTGTGATAAATCAAAAATCAATATTTGCATTATGGGGTTGTGGAGATTGATGAGATACTTTTTGAAATCACGAATCCATCAATTTTAGACCATCATTAGAAACTTGGAAGCACTGGACGGCCGTTTCATCCTAGGTATGAGACTCAGTGGTCCGAAGGTTAGGCGTTCGCGTTCAAGACCGCAGGTTCTGGGTTCCAATCCTGCGAGTAGCGAGAGTTATGGATGCACGCTGCTGATAAATCTTATACCGGGATTAAACGGTCGTCCAGTGCTTCCAAGTTTCTAATGGTGGTCTAACATTGATCGATTCATGATTTCAAAATCAATGTTATCAAAGAATACATAACGTTTAAAAGTCAAATCAAATCTTATCCAATTGTATTCAGATGTTAACTTTAGTAGTAAATAAGATAATATGTGTCAATTAACACGTGAATCATATGTAAAGTTCACAGTATCAGAATAAATGAATTATCATTATAGGATTGTAAAGATTCTGGGTTTTTTTATAAAATTATAAATCAACCAATGTTACACCATCATTGGAAATCTGGGTGCACAGTGCGTCCATTTCGTTGTAGTATTGGACTTATCATCAATGCGCATCCACAACCTCCACAGACAGGAATCGAAACCAGGTGTCGCACAAGAACCTACTTACTTACTTACGCCTTTTACTCCTAATAGATAGCAAAGGCCGTCGACCAGAGAATTATGTTTCTGGTTAGCGTTTTTTTAGCGAGTTGGATTTCTACGGGATGGGGTCACTAACCCTATGCTCAACTCTCCTCCTTTATCTGGATTTGAGAACGTCATCATACATCATTCATGTATATTAGCGAGTAAAACAGTCTGATGACGATCTAATCGAAAACAACAATATAGTTGACTAATATCTGCATTGTTCTAGTTCCAGATACATCTTTTTCACAAATGGCAACTCTACCTTCAAGTGATTAACATCTCAACGTAGTTACATTTAAACTCCCATGACTTAGATCGATTGTATACGATCAATGGTGACTGGATGAAAAGGTATTGTTATGTTCATCTCTAGGTACGCTTGAAGCTATTACGAGTTCACCTTAGTCGATAAACACGAACGAGACAATGAACTAGCAGCGTCCAGGTAGGCTACCTTGAATCCGAAACTGCAAAACAAAAGTCTTGATAAGTGCAGAAATTGTATTCTACAACAAACACCAGCCAGCATACAATAAAAATTATACAATAATCGATACTGTAATCGAATTATTCAAATACAAAATTATGGTCAATACAGTTATCGATTAATTATTCAAACGAAAGTACAATGAATGAATGAATGAATGATGAGATGCTCCAATCTCAAGGTCAACTGATCGGTCCATGAAATAAATCCACAACACAGATATTTATCAAGTGAGTTCTGGGGATCTAACATCCCCAACAGCTATATATTGATTCGTGGTCTCGTGATATCGAAAAGCTATCAAGACTGGAATACAACAGCAGCTAACAACCACCGAGCAACGGTAGACACACGCTTGGCGCGCGAGTGATGGTCTTTAGTACGAAAGGGGGTACAATAGAACAGTTACAGTTATAATTGGTTACAATAATAAGTGTTTCCATTTCAGTAATTGTGTTCTCTTCGTAAAAGCACCCCACTACACAACAAATGTGCTTCTAATTCACATTTACAATCTATGTAAAACAATATACATATTGTCATGCTTTAGGTTTTAATAGATTACTTCTATTACTTCCTTCTATGTCAATAAATCAATACATTATTGAACATAACACGAAAAGAAATTACATTTTTACAGGTAAAAATTGAATTTAGAATGAGTGTGTGTATGTGTATTTGTTTAAATCCAGTCATTCATTGATTTGATTCAATAATACTTATTGAATTTTGAAAAGAAAAGGAATAATAATTCATTTAAATAATTGAATTTTTTTTTAAAAAATTTCAAAAGTTTCGCAGAAAAAAAATATTGTTTTGAATAATGAATATTCGACAATTAAAACAAGCAATTAGTTGATGATTTTATTATCTAGAGAATTATTACTAAAAATAAACTAGTTTCAAAAATCAATGATAAATTTGAATTTTTACAAATGAATTAGTCACCTTATTCATTCATTCATTCATTCATTCATTCATTTGTTTTCATCCACCTCGTAATAAGACGACGCGCCATAATCTGTATTTAAATGTGGTTGAGATTGAAGTCTAATTAAAATCATATTGATCAAAGAGGTATAAGTTTAATGAGTGAATGTTTTAACATAACAGTTGATAAGGAGTTATGATTTTTGTTTCGATAAAAGTAATCTATAAATTCTTAAAACTGTCCAACCAATAAAAGAATTCGTAGTTAATGTGGAATAACTTCGTTTGTTCAATATTCAATAGAACGTATTCTTAATTAAATGTTAGAGTGAAAAAGCGTGAGTGAAAAATTTAAATTTGAAATATTCAAAGCAATTTAAATTTAAATTATTGTTGAGGATGTCAAATCCCCAGAACTCACTTAAAAATGGTCTTAATTTTGGGATTTTTATGTTTTCGTGCATAAGTCGCCTGGTTGACCTTCACCTTACATTGCTAACACGGGAAATCCTTGACTGTGATTGGCTGATGGAGTTTTTTAGTAAGTTATTTTGTGGCTCTCCTAAGGACGTTGCTATCATCGTATGAATAAGCTTGATTTGTGTGCTTAGTGACCTCGAATTTTCCGGGTGCCTGTAGGATATATTCTCTACGCCTTATCAAGCATTCTGGCTACGGTCAACATGGCCGGGTAAAATCGAATCAGAATAGCCTATCGTGTCACTGAGTGATTGCTTTCGTTTCGTTTATCGAGTAAGGTAAACTCGTAATAGCATTCAAGTATATCCACTGACAAACGTATCAATTATCTCAACATTTTGTTCAACAGTTGAGTTTGAATTTCGTTGGAGTAATAGTCAAAATCACTTGGAAAACTTTACATACCTGAGCATCATCATTGATAAACAAAGTGGATGGGATTCAGATGTGAAGTCGCGGATCGGGAAAACAAGGTCAGCATTTCTATAAATTGAAGAATATTTGGAACTCAAAACAACCGTCATACTACACTAAATTCACATTTTTAAATACAAATGTCAAGACTTTTCTATTGTAGGGAAGGGAACCGTGAAGAACCACGAAAGCCATTATCCGGAAGATACACAAATTTACTAGCAATTGTCTACGAGAAATTTTTCGGATTCACTGGTCAGACACCAATAAACAATGAATTATTGTGCGAGAGAAGAAATTAGGAAGGAGCGTTCGAGTTGGATAGGACACACATTAAGAAAGGAACACAACTGTGTCACAAGGCAAAGCTGACCTTGGAATCCTGTTAAGTTCGTCACTAGGTACGCTCGAAGCTATTAGGAGTTCAACTTAGTCGATAAACACGAATGAGACAATGAACTAGCAGCGTCCAGGTAGGCTACCTTGAATCCGAAACTGCAAAACAGAAGACTTTGCGAGCGTAGAAAGTATATTCTACAACACCCAGCAATCGCAATACAATCAAGCACACAAATCTCGCTTATTCATACATCATAGAAACATCCCTCAGACAGTCACAAAAATAACACACAGCAGCCCATCACAGCCATGGATTTTCCTGGTGAGAAATAAAATCTCAAGGTCAACTGATCAGCTCATGCTCGCAAACGTGAGTGAAATCCAAAACATAAGGCATTTATCAAGCGAGTTCTGGGGATCTAACATCCCCAAGAAAGGTTAGTTGAACTTTCATACTAATTGAAACTAAACAGTAATTGGAGATCTGCAATCCTGTAGAAAGTTATACTTTTTGTGAGGTTTAACATTGTTTATCATGAATCAGGCTAATTACCATTTTAAAAACACAAATCCATAATTTCCTTTATCCAATTCAAGTTTGAATATTTTGTACACAAATCATTGAGACAAATGTTTACATTACAATCTGAATATAGTAGAATTGAATCAACCAACATTAAAGATTTGAAAAAAATATGATATATGTTACATGCTTGATGTTAAAATCAGTATGAAAATGAACATAGAATTTTAGTTAAATGCATTCAAAAATAGTAGTACACAGTACAGTACAGTACTATACTGTACTGTGTACTGTGAATTGAAGTGTAACATTCAGATGATATAGAACATAAAATATGCATTAATCTTATCTGAGAGACTATAGCTAATACCGATTGTGTACTGACCAAATTGCTACATTACGGATCATTGTGGAACAATCAATTGAATGGAACTCACCACTCTACATCAACTTCATCAACTACGAGAAAACATTCGATAGCGTGGATAGGAAAACACTGTGGAGGCTTCTTCGACACTACGGTGTGCCTGAGAAAATAGTTAACATCATACGGAATTCTTATGATGGATTCAACTGCAAAATCGTACACGAAGGACAGCTGACAGACTCGTTCGAGGTAAAGACCGGTGTCAGGCAAGGTTGCTTACTCTCACCCTTTCTCTTTCTCCTTCTGGTGATCGACTGGATTATGAAGACGTCAGCATCTGGAGGGAAGCACGGTATTTAGTGGACAGCTAGGACGCAGATGGACTTCGCAAATGACCTGGCTCTTCTATCGCACACGCAACAACAAATGCAAGAGAAGACGACCAGTGTAGAAGCAGCCTCTGCAGCAGTAGGTCTCAACATACAATAAGGAAAAAGCAAAATTCTCCCATGCAACACAACGTGCACCAACCAAATCACTCTTGATGGAGATGCCTTGGAGGACATTAACACCTTTACATATCTTGGCAGCATCATCGACGAGAAAGGTGGATCCGATGCAGATGTGTAGGCGCGGATTGACAAAGCAAGGGCTACATTTCTACAGTTGAAAAATATCTGGAACTCCAAACAACTTTCAAACAAAACCAAAATCAGCATTTTCAATACAAATGCGAAGACCGGTCTACTGTATGGAGTGGAATCTTAGAGAACTACGAAAGGCATCATGCAGAAGATACAAGTGTTTATTAACAGTTGTCTACGTAAAGTACTTCGGATTCGTTAGTCAGACAATATCAGCAAAAACCTACTGTGTGAGAGAACGAACCACATTCTATTGGAAGAGGGAATCAGGAAGAAGTGGTGGAGGTGGATAGGACACACAGTGACGAAATCACGCAACTGTGTGATAAGACAAGCCCTCACCTGGGACTCTCAAGGCAAAAGGAAAATAGGAAGGCCATGGAACACATCACGCCGAGAAATAGAGAAAGATATGAGAAGAATGAACAAACGGTGGACAGAACTGGAGAGGGAAGCTCAGGACAGAGTTGGTCAAAGAAAACTGGTGGGTGGCCTATGCTCCATTGTGGGTAACAGGAGTAAGTAAGTACAAATTAATGCATTTTTGTGTGTGCTGCGAAACTGTCCAGGTACCTGGACTAAAGACCGAACAAGCGGTTTTCTAAGAGAGTCATTCAATGAGCATATGATCTACAAGTCTAATCCATGAGGCAGTGATGCAACGTTAGGAAATTCAGTCCCATGGTCAGCAGTAGGTTCAGACTCCATTTGCTCGCTCAGGATAGTGGTTTGAATTGACGGTTTTCCAACTGCTCTAGATGGATCTTCCGTACTAGCCGGACATTGGCTTTTTATCTTCAGGATTTGACAAACAACATTCTTTATACGAGGAGATAATGAGTAGTACTTCCCTGAAGGTGTTTATATATACTCCTGACCATATGGAAGAATTCAGACAGAGAGAGAGCGGACTCTCTCTAACCTCAGAGGTAAACATTATAAGATGTTATTTACGATAGTCTTTCGTTTCAAATAGTTTGAATAATCATGAGAAAATCATCTGATTCACTGTTTATTCAAATATGAAAATAGTATCTACTCCGTCTGGAGTCCCTCTAGACCGATTGCCTGTCCCAAGTCCAGATAAACAAGGAGGGTTGGCGATCGCATCTCATAAAACGCTAACCAGAAAACAAATCAACTGTACAAAGTTGGGAAAAAATGTAATGAACTCTTTTTTTTCAAAAATAATTCACAAGGGTCAAAAAAATAATGTTTTACTTTTGTCAGTAATGTACTTTTAATCATAAAACTACTTTTTCTTTTGGAAAAATACAATCAGTTTTGTGTTAGGGTTAGCATTGTTCACAATTTATATACTAGAAGGATAATGATGTCTGTATTAGTATCAGAAGTGATCATTTGTGCAGTTGAATTGGTTACATAGATCTAGGCAATGGAGAGTAAACAATCGAGGTGTTTTTAAGCGATTCGTGTAAATTGAATTTTGAAAAATGTTAGTTGTAGCCAAAAATGGATCAATGATAATGTAACTAACCGATTTTGTAAAGATCGATCATGCGCCGAACAACTTTCAACATTACATATTATTGTGAAACAATCAATGTGAATGGGACTCACCACTCTGCATCAACTTCATCAACAACGAGAAAGCATTTGATTGTGTGGACAGAAAAACACTATGGAGGCTTCTTCTGCACTACGGTGTGCCTGACAAGATAGTCAACATCATACGAAATTTTTATGATGGATTCAACTACAAAGTCGTACACGAAGGACAGATAATAGACTCGTTCGAGGTTAAGACCGATGTCAGGCAAGGTGGGTTACTCTCACCGTTTACCTTTCTCCTGTTGATCGACTGGATTATGAAGACGTCGACATCTGGAGGGAAGTACAGTATACAGTGAACAGTCAGGATGCAGCTGGACAATTTGGATTTCACAGATGATCTGGCTCTTCTATCGCACACTCAACAACAAATGCAAGAGAAGACAGTGAGTGTAGCAGCAGCCTCTGCAACAGCAGATCTCAACATACACAAACGGAAAAAGAAGATTTTGCGATACAGCACAAGATGCGCCATCAAATCACTCTTGATGGAGATGCCTTGGAGGACTCTAAGACCTTCACATATCTTGGCAGCATCATCGATAATCAAGGTGGATCCAATGCAGATGTGAGTGCGCGGATCGGCAAAGCAAGGACTGCATTTCTATAACTAAACAACATCTGGAACTCCAAACAACTATCTATCAACACCAAAGTCACAAATGTCAATACAAATGTCAAGACAGTTCTACTGTATGGAGAGCAAATTCAGAAAACTACGAAAGCCATCATCCAGAAGATACAAATATTTATTGACAGTTGTCTACTCAAAATACTTTGGATTCGTTGGCCAGACACCATCAGCGACAACCTACTGTGGGACAGAACAAACCAGATTCTAGTGGAGGAGGAAATCAGGAAGAAGTGGTGGAAGTGTATAGGACACAAACTACGTAAAGCACCAAACCGCGTCACAAGACAAACCTTTTCTTGGAACCGTCAAGGCAAAAGGAAAAGAGGAAGGCCAAAGAACATATTACGCCGAGAAATAGAGAAAGATATGAGAGGAATGAACAAAAATTGGACAGAGTTGGTTGGAGAAAACTGGTGTGCGGCCTATGCTCCATTGTGGGTAACAGGCGTAAGTAAGTAAGTAAGTATGTATATGAATCTCTGGAAATAGTTTCAATCTTCTGGCAGAAATGTATCATTTATTATGAAATACTGGTCTAGAGAGTTTTTTAAATAATTCTCTACACTCATCTAATATGGAAATAAGTCAATACTGATTGATATTCATATTACTAATCACATTTTTAAACAAACGAAACGATTGAACTCTACTACTGTCTTGGCAATATAATATCGATTATCATCGTCTCAACAATTCCTGTACGTTCTCCATATCCAAACTCTTTTAAAGACACTATCAATCCACCTAATGAATCAGTGATTTGTGAATCCAACATTTTATAAGGGTGTTTCTTGTTTTATACATAGAAATTCAATAAACTTGAGAAACTACTAAACACCATGAATCACTACAAACTTTATATGATACTAAGGCTGATACAATTTTTGAATTTTTCACCTTAATCTCTTCTATCATTCAATCTTCAATGTTAAGAATTTTTTAAGCTAACAAAATTAATCAGCTTATGAATTTTATGGTTTTTCATGTACAAATAACCAACTAAATTCTAAGTGAATATTTCATTAGGGGAGAATTATGGTGTTAGATAAGAGTATAACAAAAAAATTATTACTTACTTCTATTACCTCTAATGGTGGAGCATAGGCAGCCGACCAACATTCTCTAACCTATCCTCTATCCTCAGCCTACCTGTTCAGTTCTGTCCAATCGCTGTCTAGCTCGAATTCTCGATGTAACGTGTTCTTTGGTTTTGCTCTTTTTCAACTGAGACGTAGTTGTGTGCTTTCCTCAGTGTGTGTGTGTGTGTGTGTCAGATTCACCTCCAAGGCTCATTCATGATTCTTTCTCCAGCTGGAGGAAGCTAGTCTGTTCTATCCCATAATAGATTGATGTTGATGATGTCTGGTCAAACACAAAAACTCCTACTGATGTTATTCAATCAAGAATGAATAAATTTCTTTTCTTCTAGTAAATTTGTCAATTCAAAGTAAAATTAGACATTATGTATTGAAACAAATGAGATAAAATCATGTAGTACGCATATTGATAGTCTACTCTTTTACATTGAAACCGTAAAATCAATCACTGTTTGACTGTAACCTGGACGAGCGTTTCATCTCAGTATGAGACTCCTCAGCAGTGCGCAACCACCAACCTCCAACGTCGGAAATTGAACCCAGGACTTTCAGTCTTGTGCGTGAACGTTAAACCTTTAGACCACTGAGCCAACATCCAACGATAATTATGTCTATCTTTAATCAATCTAAGGGTTTTGCATGCCAGACTGAAGGTTCTGAGTTCGATTCCCGCAGGTGGGGATCGTGAATGCGCACTACTGATGAATCCCATACTAGAGTGAAACAGGCATCCAGTGCTTTCTAGTTTCTAATGGTGGTCAAACAATCACTCATCCACGATTTCAATGTAAAACAACAATCGCCATAAATCGATAATGAAAAATCTACTCTTCATTCTTGAATCTAATTTAAAAAAGATGATACAATAACTTAAAAGTAAAACTAATCAACAAAATTAATCATTTTATATCAACAAATCTTTTTTTTAAAATTATTGGAAAAAAGTATTTACTTTAAAGTGTTACATATTCAATATTTGATGTAAAACGGATTCAGTTTATCTTCATTTGTATTGGCTATTTGCATTTTGCCATTGATGTTTAGGACTGAAATTGGTCGATACATTCTATGAGGATCGGCTTGATATTGCCATTTGATTACAAGCCGAAATAGTGAAATCCATTGCACGCATTCCGTTCTGTTTAAGATACGCCAGATAAATGTACTTGCAGATTCAGAGTTTATGTCCATTCCGGGACTCGAACCAAGTACCATTGGTTTTAGGTGCCATCGTGCTAATACACTTAGCTACTGAGTTCAGATAATCACTGACTTGTGCAATGAGGTGAAGATTAATTCATTTGTATTAGTTACTTGGTTTTGAATCTCGGTGTGAATGTCAACCATGCGATACAGGTGCATACATCTGACGAGTCCTAAATAGAAAGAACTATTATACTACTAGATTCATATAGCCTAGAAAAATACCATAATCAGGTGAATTCAAAAGAAAAAACTTACTTTCGTTGACCTAAATTTCGAAATAAAATCAACAACAACAATTTATAGAAACATTGAATTTTGGACATAAACATTGATTATTTTTGATTATTTTTTAGTTATCCTAAATAATGATATATTGTTTGTTTGAAACGATTTTCAACTAGAACAGATTAAAACAAAACTAACTGTTGGGAACAACGCTTGAATTGTGATTCGTCCATCCTAGTTTTTTTACCATGTTGCAAGTAATTTACTTCGAATTCAATGTTAAATATCTTTTCTTATCTGACAAATAATCAGACACATTAACTAATTGTAATCATTAGATTGTGGTTCAATGTTCAATATTAGTAATTAATTGTCAAATGACAAACAAACTGATTCCTTAGTCTTCCTCATTAGTTTGATCATTGCCTATATTAGTTATTCAATAAGGTTGTGGTGCGCGCTACTTATAAGTAGTATATGACGTGAGTGTAAACGTAATGTCTGGCAGCAGAAGATGGGGGGGGGGAGATCAAGAAAGGAAGAGTGGGGGGAACACAATGGAATTTGTATGAAAGGCATGAATAGTGAGTGAAATGTCAGACAATAGATTGATGATGGATTGAAGATTTGCAAATTAACCGTTTACGAAATGGTTTTCCTATTTTACTGAGTAACTCTGTAATTTTCGTTAAATACAATTCGATTGCCCTCACCTGTGTTCTCCTTCACTACAAGGTAACTTTTCACATGATCATTAGAGGACTTATTTCTCCATAATCATAGAAATTTACTAATCAGAACATCCATCATAGAACCGAATCAATGATTACAGCTGTAATAAATGAAGTCGTCAATATCAGTCAGAAAAGCGACAATTTATTTACAAAGTTTGTATACACTATCTTCGGACTTCCATTTGCAAAACAGATAGATTATTGGCTATCTTCTTGATCGTTAATACACATCCTAAACCCGATACTCTTCTCTTCAGGAGTAACTTCTGAACGAAACTCCACGGCATACTACTTATAAGTCACGTTGTAAGTAGTATCTACCACATGGATATTTTTATCGCTAACTTATTTAACCATAAAAGCGAAAATACAAGAACCGAGAAATTTACAGTTTTTAAATATCATTAGGTTCATACTTGATAATTTATGATTGGAAAGTTTACAATATAATTTATTGTAAATTGAATTGCACTTAGCATGCATGTCAAATATAAAAGGGTTACAGTTAAAATATGATTTTGAACAAATTTCATCAAATGAATTCTTATAAACAATACATATTCAAAAAATACACTAACTAGTTTATAGAATCTATTCAAATCTACCAACTTTGTTATTTATGAAATGAAACTGAAACTTAAGGTGAATGATGTTGATAGAATAACGTTTTTGTCCGTAGATTGAATGAATTTAAAAGAAATTCGATTGAAAGACTTCATAAGTTATGCTTCTGAAGTGAATAAGTATATGAATGTGTAACGTACGCACGTAAACATGTCAGTTGATATGCTTGAACTATACAGAGTTTTCATTATTCAGAAAACGAGAGTGAGAATCGATGATCTGGCGACAAAACAAGCTACTCGAATACGGGAGTCCCAAATCCTATTGAGAAAAAGAAGGAGACTTGATATGAAGTAGATTGTGTATTCTACAAGCATACAGAAAGTACGAGGTCCGAGTCCAGAACAGAATAAGGATCTCGGACTAGGGATCCGGGTCATAAAACGTTGTAGGTAATGCGTATTTATACAGTTAGGACGACCATAATATTGACCTGTAGGAATTGACCAATAAAATTAGACGTCCAAAAATAAGTCTCTCAAGATATTTGATGAATATCCCAGCAAAATGTTCACGATCTCGCACGAGGGAGTTGAACACTGCATACGCATTATTGAGAAGTTACTTACTAGGATGAAACTGCTGTTCATTGCTTTCAGGTTGCCAAAGCGCTAGTTTAGTTAACAACAGTTCATAATATCAACTGTGAAAATAATACACTCTTCACATATCCTCTTTATTAAACTCAACCTATTGAATACAGCAATTTCTGACCTATTTTTTGGTGGTATTTGTTCCTTACTGATTTCATTTGGAATGCCACAATGAGAGAGTAATGAACAACTGTCTCCCCATAGTTCTGAATACACAACTCCATCAGGGATGGAGTCCAGACGTTCTGTTCTCGTAGGAAAAGGCTTGACTACTATACTGCTTCAAATAGTACATAGTGTTAGCTGGCTAACAGAACCGATCAGTACAAGACTCCTTTATCAAATCTGATTGTTTTGAATAAAACATTGTTTAGCCAATACTCATGTTCACCGTATTTAATCCGACAATCGTATATTCGATATAATATGATCATGTTTGTGTATAGCATATATCATAAAACGAGGAAGATTGGTTCAGTTAGGCGTTTTCTTTTCGGCGAACTCTATTTTGCCATTCCCTATTATTGTAACTATCAACATAGGAAAAAAGTAAATTCGAAATCATCAATCAATCCTGCTCCTCGCAGGATTCGAACCCGGGACCTCCGGGATTGTGCGCGGACGCCTAACCATCGGACCACTGGGCCGGCATCCAACGGTGTCGTGGATGCGCACTGCCACTGATGAGTCCCATACCAGGACGAAACGGCCGTCCAGTGCTTCCAGGTTTTTAATGGTGGTCTAACGATGGTTGATTGATGATTTCAGATGTGTAAAAACACAAACCACCAAAACTCTGCCCCACCCCCGAAAAAAAAGTAAATATTTGGAATTGTACATCTTTGAAAAGACCTTCGGTCTTTCGCGTGAACACCTAACCTCTGGACTACTGGGCCGGCATTCAATAGTGTTCATGTATAATTTTGATTAATTGAGGTATTTTGCGCAATCTCATCCATTTATCTTCGGTAGTTTCTGCCTAGACACGACGGGGTTGAACTCCACTGGTCACATTTTCTCACTCGGACTGCAATAATTTTCTCACGAAGCTAGCCACTAGTGAGTAAGAGGTTATATGTTCGCCCGCAAGACCGAAGGTCCTGGGTTCGAATCCTGCGAGTAACAGCAATCATGGATGAGCACTGTTGGCGAGTCCCACATCAGGCCGAAACGACCATCTTACAGTGCTTTCAGTTTGCAGTGGCACGATTCATGATTGACTACGATCATCATCACTACAGAAAAATTATGTGCCCGTCACAGCGAAGATAAAATAAATCCATGCGAAAGAATATATTTGCTGGCGATTTTGTGGTATCGAAAGAATACCGAAATTGTACCAGAAAACTCCAGGTACTCCAGAAAGTATATATTATTCCATCCTTAGTCTTCTTATAATTTCTTTGTTCTTTCATCCATCCTTGTTCATATTGTAGAATCTATAATCGGTTATGATTATTATTAATATATGGCTAACAATTGAGTGTGACCAAACTCTATAAATCAATCACTGGACAGCTGCTCCACATCCTCTCTCTCTTTGTATTCTAGTATACCATGACTGTATATTTGTGCGTGATCATTGAGCTTCATTATTCATAATCTATCTATCTATCTATCTATATATATGACAGATAGATAATTGTTTAAACTATCATTCCTTTGTTTTCACGATTCACTTTAATTGTATACAATGTTTCTGTCGATATTTCTATTGAATAAATTATCCTTCATATAACATGTGTACAATGCGCTAGTTTGTGTGTGTGTGTATGTATGTATGTGTTCATTGATTGATTAATCAGTACTTTATGAATGTTTATAAAAGGTGAATCTTTCTGAGAAATATTGATTATTGAATAATACTACGATATGATTGGCTGGTTTTGATGAGCGGATAAATTTTGATCTGTTTGTACTTGATTATTATTGAGATAAGTGGAGAACATATTCAATGCTAGAAATATGTTAAGTGTAAAAAAATCGATTTTCTTTCGTATCGATCGGCACTCATCAATAAAATAAATTTATAACTGACACATCTTATCAATCTACTCTCTATCTATTATCTATTGGAACATAGTTTACGCTATCAAGCTATTTAACAGTGTTTTGAACTACTAAATAAATTGAGTATACGTTAGTGGAATTCTTTTTTTGAACTGCCTAGAAGTCAACATCTTTGAGGGAAGCGCAGAAGAATACAATAGCCCTTTTTGGATGCAGTTGAACGATTTTGAAATTCATAAATGATAAAGCTCTGTAGCACCTCACATATAACTTGTACTTTTATCAATGTTGAGCTTGTATGCGTGCATGTACGCTTGGGCACTCACTACTTGCCACCTTCTACACATGTAGTTATTTGACTAGCTGTATCGATTAACAGTTTGAATAATTTGATGTCAATATCGACTATATATATATTTGAATTTGTATCGATCATTAAGATATTTTGAATAATAAAGAAATTATGACAGTGACTCGTGTTCTCTGGTAGAGATCATTAAGACGGAGAAAAAAGGAATTTCAAAGATAACGAAAGTCCAACACCACAATTCTTCTACCTCACATATAAAAATAAATGCAGGAGAAGACGACTGGTGTAGTAACAGTTTTGGCAACATTAGGTCTCAACATACACAAGCGAAAAAATCAAGATCCTCTGATACAACAAAACATTCACCAACCAAATCATATTTGACGGAGAAGCGTTAGTGTTACGAATGTACGTAAACACGTCATTTTATATGCTTGCACTATGACGAGTTTACATTATTCGGAAAACGAGAGTGAGGAAGTAGGATCCGGTGACACGACATTCTGTTCTAACCCGATTGTCCCAAACCTCCATTGAATAAAAGAATTGATATGTTCGGCACTTAGTATGCTTGAGGCTATTACGAGTTTACCTTAGTCGATAAACGCGAACGAGACTTTTACCAGCTTCCAGGAAGGCTACCCTGAATCCCAGAATCGAAATAGAAGACTTTGTAGGCGTAGAAGTATATTCTACAAGCACCCAGCAATCCCAGTACAATCAAGCATACAACTCTCGTTTATTTATACAACATAACAACGTCCTTGAGACAGTTAAGAAAATAGCATACTAAAATACACTGTAGCCAATCACAGCCATTGATTTTCCTGGTGGGAATTGAAATCTCAAGGTCATTTGATCAGCCCCTGCTGGCGAAACGTGAAAACCAAAATACGGCATTATCAAGCGAATTTTGGGGATCTAACATCCCCAACACTCCTCCCCTTTTTAATAGCTTGTTCTCCTGGGGTCGACTTGCATCTTGACTATTGTTCACCGCTGTCTGAGGGGATACCTTCGGGAACGAAGAACAGCTTGCTGCTGAGTTTCTTCTCGTGGCGGGGCTCTCGGTAGGTTGAAGGTATCAAGCAAGATGTCAAGGGGAAGGCTTTCTGCTCTTGATGGGCGATCTGGGGCTAGCCGTCTGCGTATCTGATTGCGATGACGTGACCATTTATCACCTCCTACCTCTACTTCGTACATAACTCGACCAACCCTTCTGACCACTCTCGCTTCTACCCAAGGACCATGGTTCGTTCTGTAGTCGCGGGCAAACACAGGGCATCCCACCTCGTAAGCGGATTGTCTTTGCTGCTTTGTCTCTACTGATGAGGGTGCATTGGTCGGATGCATCAGGCTGTGGATCGTTTTCAATCTTCTTCCCATCAGGATTTCAGCTGGGGACTTTTGCTCCGGTAACAATTCATTTGGTGTTGTCCGATAGACGTACAAGAAATTTTGTAACGTTTCGGCTGGCGTCCCCTCCCCTTTTGACTTGAGCAGTGCTCTTTTAAACGTATCCACAAACCTTTCCGCCTGCCCATTCGACTGAGGGTGGTATGGTGGCGAGCATAAGTGTTTAATGGCTAGCCGTTGACAGAAATTCTGGAATTGGGAAGAGGTGAATTGAGAGCCATTGTCGGATACGATCACGTCTGGTATGCCATTTCGTGAGAAAATTTCAGTTAGGAGCTGTATAGTCTTAGTTGTAGTGGGCGGCATAACGGGGCTGATTTCCGGCCATTTAGAAAAGGCGTCGACGACAATTAAATACATAGTTCCATTTATTGGGCCAACGAAGTCGACATGTATCCTGGACCAAGGATGCTCAGGTTTGGGCCATGAAACCGGCGGAATTTTGGCATTCATCTTTGCCGCCTGCTGACACCGCATGCATTTTTCAACCAACGCTGTGACATGTTGATCCATGTGAGGCCAGTATGCATAACTCATGGCTATGGACTTCATTCGTTTAATCCCAGGATGACCAAGATGGAACTGTCTCAGCACTTTTGCACGAAGGGATTCTGGCACCACTACTCTTTCACCAAACATCAGACAATCGTTCACGATGCATAGTGACTCCCGCCGCTGATACAGTTGCTTCATGTCACCTTCAAACTTTTTCGACGGCCAACCGTTAGTGACATATTTCCTCGTCATCTTGATGATGGGGTCGTTTCTAGAAGCATTTTGTATGTCTGTTGCAGACACCGGTAATGCGCGAACTGCGGTTGTCAGATAACATTCTGCGTGGTTCTTCGTATACGCTTCTGGGTCATGTCGTTGTGATACCAGGCTGCATATGGTATTTAGCGGGACATCAGCCAATTTTAGCTGGTCGAACCAATCTAAACCAAGTAAATTTAGATCAGCTGGCGTTATATAGCATACCCCAGTAAACGACGAATCTCGGAAAGCAACTTTACATTCCAATTGTCCTAACAGACGAAGATAATTACCACATGCTGTACGAGGCTTTTGTGTTGTGTGCTGCAGGCTTGGGCTGCCCAATTTGGTCCAATTTTTGCGTGAGAGGATAGTGACATCAGATGCAGTATCTATTTGCATTCTACACAAATAACCGTTAATATTAAGAGTAATAAATTTCCTGTCACCTGGTGATGAGCTTTGGCAGGAAGATATTAGGCTCAATGCATTGGTACTGGATCTAGGAACAGGCTTCTTAGCACTTCTGGATCGCTTTGGCTTTTTCTGTAGGCAAAAGCCATCTTTATGACCGATGACTTTACACTTCCTGCATCTATGCTGCCTAAATGGGCAGTTCCGTACATAGTGCCATGAACCGCAGTGCCAGCAAGCAGAAGGTGGATTCATTTTGGGTTTTTGGGCCGAATTGGAATTTTTCTTTTCACTAATGGAATGCACGTATGATGAGAGGCCCTTGTTTTCGACCATGGAGGTATCATGCTTCAAGTTTACTAATCTCTGGCACTCTGCAGTTATTTCTTGAAGCGAGATGTTTGGGCACTGTTCAATTTTACTTAGGATTCTGGTTCTCATATCAGCATCGTCGGGAGATTGTAAGCTGCACACAAACACAAGGCACTTAAACTGATCTTCCGTCATTGATGATAATTTAAATCGTTCGCATTCACGATTTACTAAGCCAGCATGCTTTACCCAGTCATCTTCATTTGACTTGATTATTTTGAGGCATTGATAACGAATATTAAAGAGAGATGACTGTTCAGAGAAGATTTGCGACAGCGTATCAATTGTAGCATCAAAAGAGAAATCTCGTGGGTTCTTTGGGAGGATGAAATTACTATAACGTTCGTGTTCGATTGTGCCGAGCTTTCTCAAAAGGATTCTGACTTTGGTGGTGTCATCAAGATTGTTGAGGTCGACCTTGAACAAATCCTCATACTTCTTAAACCAAGACTCGAAAGTCACACCAGCAAGGCCATCAAAATGAAATTCATGAATGGAATTAACTATCGAGTCTGTATGCGGATTATATGAATCATCGGCAAAACCTCTGTGATTCAAATTCATTTGTTTCATTAACAGCTCCAACATACGTTCCTGGAACTGTTCATATCGTTTACCTTGACGTTCCAGTAAAGATTCTAACTGTTCCAGATTAATTGACATTGTGAATTGTGAGCCCCGTCGCCACTGATATGTTCGTCACTTAGTATGCTTGAGGCTATTACGAGTTTACCTTAGTCGATAAACGCGAACGAGACTTTTACCAGCTTCCAGGAAGGCTACCCTGAATCCCAGAATCGAAATAGAAGACTTTGTAGGCGTAGAAGTATATTCTACAAGCACCCAGCAATCCCAGTACAATCAAGCATACAACTCTCGTTTATTTATACAACATAACAACGTCCTTGAGACAGTTAAGAAAATAGCATACTAAAATACACTGTAGCCAATCACAGCCATTGATTTTCCTGGTGGGAATTGAAATCTCAAGGTCATTTGATCAGCCCCTGCTGGCGAAACGTGAAAACCAAAATACGGCATTATCAAGCGAATTTTGGGGATCTAACATCCCCAACAAGAATAAAACTTGATATGGTGTAGAAAATGCATTCTACAAGCATCCGGAATGTACGAGGTCCGAGTTCAGAAGAGGCAAGGATCCCAGACTAGGGATCTGGGTCTGGGTCCGGATTATAAAACGTTACAGATAATACGTGTTTTTACAGTTAGATCGAATGGGGAACAACGTTGAAGTACGTAAGATTGGTAGCTAGGACAACCATAATATTGACCAATAGGAGTTGATTAATAGAATTAGACTTACAAAGATGATTCTCTTAGGATATTTGATGAATATTCCGACAGTTGAAAGATGTAGAAACATTTACATATCTGGACAACATCATTGATGAACAAGATGGATCTGATGCAGGTGCAAAACCACGGATTGACAAAGCAAGGGCAGTATTTCTACAATGAAAGCACACGTGGAACTTAAAACGACTATCTATCAACACCATAGTCGGAATTTTCAGTATAAATGTCAAGATAGTTCTACTGTATGGAGTGGGAATTCGGAGAACTACGAAAGTCATCATCCATAAGATACAAGTGTTTATTAACAGTTTTCTACGCGAAAGACACCGGATCCGCTGGTCAGACACCATCAGCAACAATCTACTGTGGGATAGAACAAACTAGCTATTTCCAGCTTAGGAAGAGTTTAGGAAGAAACGCTGGAGGTGGATAGGAAGCACATTGTGGAAATCACTCAACTGCATCACGAGTCGAGCCGTTACTTAGAATCCTCAGAGGAAACGAAGAAAACTAGGGAATACATTACTCAGAGAATTGGAATCAAACATGATAGGAATGAACAACACTCACATAGAACTGGAAAGGAAGTTGAGTGACAGAGTAAGTTGGATAATGCTGGTTTGCAGCCTATGCTCCATTGGAGTAACAAGTGTAAGTAGTGGAGATTGTTGAATTTTATTGAAGTCATAAACCATTCAATGTCAGACCACCATTGGACGGCTATTTGATTGTAGTATCAGACTCATTAGCTGTCCTTAACCACCACCCTACGTGTTGCAATCCAATCCCGAGCCTGTAGCATGAATTTTTGACCTGTTGACACCTGAAGTCGTTACCAATAGAGTTCAAACGTGTCGGATGAGATTGTAGTTACCCATCAAAGACTATGGATTGTTGGAATTAAACATTAATACCACTGTATGCTGATTCATTCGTCGAAAGGGTTAAGCGTTCACGCGTGAAACTGAAGGTCCTCGGTTTGACTCCTACTGGTAGGGTTGTGGCTGTGTACTGATGATAAGTCGCATTCTAGGTTTGCGATGTTCGTCTAATACTGATCGGTTCATGATTCTAAATAGATAAATATATTTGAACTTTATTAAGTAAATGAATCGTAATTATTAAATCATATTCAGTTTATTGACTATTGATTATGTCGAGAACTTAGTGTTGCATTGATTAACAACCTCTATCCGTACAAGGTAGTTTTAAAGCTTTTTTAATCAATAACTAAGGTGAATAACTTAATAATCATATTACTAACAAGTACAGCTATATATCAAACAACTTTAAAATACCCTGAGACTTGGGTGAATATTTATTTGCTGGTCAAACAATGGACAGTTCTTGTGTAGTGCTAAAATAGTAGAAATCAGTTAGTTTGTATTTCGTCAAAAGATCTGCATAAACAGACCCCCAGATGTAATGATACGGTGGATATTCAGAAGAATCCGCTCTCCTTCTTTAAATTCTCTGGCATAACCAAGCGTGTATAGCGACCGTCAAGAAAGTACTACTCACTAGCTTCTTTTGTCATGAATGTTGTTTACAGCATTAAGAAGACGAAAAGCAAATGTCTATCAGGAGCTTAAACGGGATTAATGGAATCCCAAAACCATCATTCAAAACCAGTGATACATATTAGCTCCGTGATGGCGACAGAACAAATGTAGTGTGAACCTATTATTGATCACCGGTTACTATAGAGTTGTATCTTCTAATGTTGCTGCTACATGTCTTGTGGACTAGAAATGTAGGTCAAAGGTTCAGTGAGTGGTCTCCTAATCAACCCAAATTTACTAGTTGTTCATATCTATCCTTCACCTATGTTCTCATGGTAGATAGACTGTTCACCGTGATCAGATGGCTGGTGATTCACGAAAATGATTACTGTCAACAGTTCATTAACGGAACGCATAGTTCTGTCGTTTGACGAGAGATCAAAGTTAGCGCACTCGGCCTTTGCTGCTGTCTGGAACTGGAGCCTCAGTTGTAATAGAATTCGTTTACGAAACTTTCAGAAAATATGTCACTGTACAGGATGTCTACCGTATGCATCGTCATGTCAAAACTTCCAGGTTGGTTTGAAATTTTTCCTAGTGTTAATTCATTAGACAGTTTTGAGACCTTCACAGAACACATCATCAAGTTAAAAAGAAAGGTGTAGATACAGAGCGATGTAGACGGTCAGCAACAATGCTATCTTTTTGTACAAGAGATATCATGCGATTTTACAGAATCGTTTTGTTTTTCATTTAGTTGTCTGTATATCACACTTCTCTTAATGAACATTTACTAAAATGCGTTGTTGATCAGATTGTGAATGCCTTGTCGATAGCCTTCAGGTTAAACGGCAATCAACAAACACATCGACACTGATTCAATCTATCGACCAATGAGAAAAATCTAAGCATGTATTAAATCAAGAACCAAATCAAAATAAGAAAGCAGACAATGACACGTTCAAGGTCAACAATAACAACAGCAACATCAACAGCCAATCAGGATCGAGGTCAACAGGACAAGCTACGAGTCACACAGTACATGGAGAAATTCGAATAGTTCACTTCTGCTTTCTGAAATTTGTGCCATACCACATCAGCACACAGACGCAAGAGTGATAGCAATAATAGAAGTATTAGCAGTAGTAATGGAGAAGATTAGGGAGCGAAGATATGATGATTCGAGAAGTATAATTCAGTAAGATAAATTTAGAAGGAGAAAGGTAGAGATTATGAAGAATGCAGAAGCTTAGAATTTCATAGAACACAAAGAGTGGATGCACCTGCGCCATTGCAAACGATTCTGAGCCATGTCGACTTAGTCGCCACTACTTTGGGGAATTTTACTCCAATTTCAACCATCAAGATAAAACAAGCACCACATAATTAATCAAATTAGCTTAATTCTAAGAGGAGAAAAAAAATATTAAAAATAGCATTTCTGTAAGCAAGTTGTTCAGTCATTTAATGTACTACACAAGCTAAACGCATTTATTGATCATTGAACGCGGAAATTCTATCCGATCAGAAATGTACAATGCTTTTTCTATACACTGTGTTGTCCTAATAAATCACATGACTTGTCAATAGATAGATATTTACCGGAATTTGAAAACTAGCTGATATCACATGACATTTTGTAAAATTTTTTTTCCCATTTTACTGGTAATCTCATATGATGATAATAAAAAAAAATAGAAATCACTGAGATCAGCGATTATGCAATGAATGTCAGAAAAGTGAGACTGTGACTACTTATCGTGAGATTATCAAGTAAAATCCCGTTAAATCCAGAAATCCCAAAGGAAAACTATGACTGGATGAGGAAATGTATTGTGATTCGTGGTCTCGTGATGTCAAAAAGATGTAAAGACCGGAATAAAGTAGCAGTTAACAACCATCAAGGAAAACGAGCAATGGTAAGGAACAAGCTTGGCGCGCAAGTTATGGTCTATAGTACAGTTAAACAAAAAGGAGTACAATAAAACAGTTGTGATTATAATTGTTCACAATAATAAGCGTTTCCATTTCAAGTAATTGTGTTCTCTTTGTAAACGCATTCCACTACAGGTTTATAAAAATAGGAATACAAATAAGCTGACAAAGATTTTGGTTAGCACTTGGAACCAGAATAAGTTACTTACTTACTCCGGTTACCACCACACATGGAGGGGCAAAAGCCACCGACCAGCATTCTCCAACCTAATTTGTCCTGAGCTTTCAGCGCTTCGTCCTGATTTCTTCATCAGCTGGAGTAATATGGTTTGTTCGTTATCATAGTAGGTTGTTACTGATTGTGTCTGGTCAATGGACCAGAAGTAACATGCGTAGACAACTGTTCATATACACTAGTATCTCATCCTATTTGGACTTGCCTATATGTAAGCTTCATATTCTCATATGATTTTGAGATGGTGGAGAAGATTTGTAGCTCAGGTGGATGATTGTGGTGGTGGTGTTTGGTTCTCTGAAAAATACCAGAAAACTCCAAACAAATATCAATCAATACCAAAATCAGTGTCAAAACAGTTCTACTGTATGGAGTAGAAACTTGGAGAACTACCAAAGCCATCATCCAGAAGATACAAGTATTTATTTAATTCAGAGAACCAAACACCACCACCACAAGCTTCATATTCATTACACAACTTTAAGGACTAACTGAACTCACAAGCTCACTGGATAACGTGATGGTGTTTCAACTGAAAGATGACTTGGTTAGTGTTTCAATGTGAGTTATCAACAATGAAAAATTCAAGTATATACAATTCATAGGGTTTTAAATAAGCCTTGAAACTAGTGGTGTTCTAGATTCTGTCGCTCAAATTTAGCTCCCCCCCCCCGGGGATATTTAAGAACAAGTAATGTTTTTCCCAGATACAAGTTTTTCAAATGTGACCATCATGATCAGAAATAGATTATAATATTAACCAATTAGATTATAGCATGAAATTCCTACACTTGAATAGCTACAATGCATTCTTGTATGATGATGATGATGACTCTGATCTAACTAGACATGTATTCTTCAGGCTCATCAAATTCTACGAGATCGAGTTACTAAACCTAAAAATTCAACCCACCCACTTCTTTTTTATCCTAGCTTACAACCAACAGTAACTTATAGATTGGTTTCAGATGAAGTTCTGGTCTCACAATAGATGATATCTTTTTAGTCATTGATGATATTTACAAAAACCAAATATTTTTTTTCACTTTCATCTCATTCCAAATAACCACCTATATATAAACTAACTAACTGTCTTTTACTGAGCTTTCATGTCTCTATGACGCGCTATCCTAATTCTGATTGGCTGGTTCAAGGTCATCAGCTGAGTTGTTGTTTACGGGTTATAAATATTAAATTGCATTTGATTACAAATCATAATCACATAAACAAAACATCATTCCCTAGCTGGCCAAAAAGTAGTTCAGGGTCATTCATTTATATTCTTTCTTTCTTTCTCCTTTCTAGGTGAAAAAAATTTATTTACTTATTTTCCTCGTCTTACCGGGAATCACGTGATGAGGTTGACAATCATTATAATAATAATAATAATAATAATAATAATAAACATTTGTACAATGGCGAAAGACTATAAATCGACACTGTAATGAATGTATGTTGTCTTATATGCAGCAAGTTAATATTTGTCAACATATATGGGGCATTTAAACAATCAGTTTTATTTATTGGTACTCAGTATGATACTTTATATTTGCATACTGATCTGTTATGATTGAGTTGGTTGTTTGACTACTTCTATTACTGATTGATTGATTACTCAAGGAATTTCAAGACAGATCTCTATTGTATGGGATTTATTACGGGTATAGGAAGGATTTGATTTTGACCAATTTGGTCTCGTGTGCTGTTACGGGTATGAGGGCGGTTATACACTTCCTGGATGCCCACACCGTGGAAGGGTGTTTCTTGAGGGACCTGAAAAGGAAGATAGATTAGTGTTGGTCTTAGAGACCTGGGTGCGTGACCGCAGAGCCCAGGGGACAACTGCTTGAGGCCGGTCACGCACGGCCTTTTTATGAAAGGTTTTTTGAGGATTAGCTCCGCTTTTAAAGGCCCTTAGTGGGCACCCTTATCCAAGGAGACGGAAATCTGTGAGGTAGGGTGAGGTGTGACATCTTTAGGGTCGACCTTTTCTAACCCTTCCTTCCTTCCTTGTGAGAAGGCAGCATCGCTGTAGATGCTTGTTGTCCGAGAGAAACACCTTACTGCTGTCACACCCCTCTTCAGTTGGCAGTTCGACTTCGCCCTCAGACCGTGAGTAGCTGCTTTTAGTCTCATCGTTCTCCAATCAACCTGCCTGGTATGGTAGAACCTTCAGGAGCATGAGTTCCAGCCAATATAGCTCGGTTGGGTGATCACGATAGGCAAGCCCGACCACCACGTCAAAGTAGCAGCTTCGGTCGGGTATTGTATGGGATGGAAACGTGGAGAACCACAAAAGCCATCATCTAAAAGATACAATTGTTGATTAACAGTTGTTTACGTAAGATATTGAGTATCCGTTGGCTAGACACTATCAACAGTAGCCTACCATGAGAGAATTCCTAATTTCTTTCTCAGCTGCAAGTGGGTAGGATACATTGAGGAGATCATGCAACTGCGTCACACGACAAGCCCTCACCGAGGGACATGAGGAAAACCAAAAAAAACACATTACACTGAGAATCGGAAGCAGAGCTGAAAAGCATGACACATCATTTGGATAGAACAGGAAAGGAGTGTCCAGGACAGAGAGCAGCCTATGCTCCTTGGAGGGTAACAGCTGTAAAGTAAGTAAATAAGTATACTCAAGGAATTAAGCTTCAAATCTCAAACAGAACAGATTTTTAAAATAACAAACGTAAATATTGATTCACTGAATTGATACTGTAAATATCAGATGATTAAAGTTTATTTTGTTGTTGTGACTTCCGAGTCCGAACTAATGTCATGTGACAGAAGCACCAATCGGACAACGATTTCGTACTAACAACCTTCAGTCAACAGCTAAATCCTCATTGGTCCACAATTCACTCCCTACGTGAAGGCTAGAAGAAGGTCATATCAACATCCACTGTACGAACAGTCGATATTTATATTTACAGATTCGACTACATCACATCCTCAATAAAAAAACAGCAATTATACATGTGTAATGATCTACTATTATGTAGGTAACGCGATTGGTTTAATAGAAATATTCATCATTATAATCCATTGTACCAGTGATTGTTTTACTGTACTTCTTGCCTATACTACTTTGTAGGCGCAAAATTTCTGTTTGTGTTGCTGCCATTTCAGGTCGACTGTCTCAGTAATTTCACCCTTCTTTTCTGGCACGATTTCAGTATTCCTTTGATACCACGAAATCACCAGCAAATGCATTCTTTTATATGAATCAACCTTTTTTTCTCTGTGACAGGCACATAATTGGTCTGTAGTGATGATCGCAGTCAAAACAACCAGCTCAGAGAACGAAACACCACCACAATGGTATTCATGTCTAACAACTGATTCTACATATTACTTACTTACTTACGCCTGTTACCCCCAATGGAGCATAGGCCGCCCACCAGTTTTCTCCAACCAACTCTGTCTGTCCTGGGCTTCCCTCTCCAGTTCTGTCCAATTTTTGTTCATTCTTCTCATTTCTTTCTATATTTCTCGGCGTAATGTGTTCCTTGGCCTTCCTCTTTTCCTTTTACCTTGAGGGTTCCAAGTAAAGGTTTGTCTTGTGACGCAGTTTGGTGCTTTACGTAGTTTGTGTCCTATACACTTCCACCGCTTCTTCCTGATTTCCTTCTCCACTCGAATCTGGTTTGTTTTCTCCCACAGTTCGTTGTTGCTGATGGTGTCTGGCCAACGAATCCGAAGTATTTTGCGTAGACAACTGTTCATAAACACTTGTGTCTTCTCGATGATGCCTTTCGTAGTTCTCCAAGTTTCCACTCCATACAGTAGAACTGTCTTCACATTTGTATTGAAAATCCTGATTTTGGTTTTAGTTGAAAGTTGTTTGGAGTTCCAGATATTTTTCAATTGTAGAAATGCAGCCCTTTTTTTGCCAATCCGCGCACTCACATCTAAATCGGATCCACCTTTCTCGTCGATGATGCTGCCAAGATATGTCAAGGTGTTAACGTCCTCCAAGGCATCTCCATCAAGAGTGATTTGGTTAGCCTATGTTGTGTTGTATCGTAGTCATTCTACATATATATATATATATATATATATATATATATATATATATATATATATATATATATATATGATTATAAAAAATATTTATCTTAATACAAATCAATAAAAATGTCGAATTGTTGCAAGCGTTTTATAGTAATCGTAAATAAATAAAACACACGCATACAAATAAAATTCAAATATTCACACTTGAACTTTTACCATTAATTCAAACAAACAAACAAAAACATCGGAAAGTATTCACCGTAATAATTCATAAATAAAATTAATTGATGATCGAACATGACAATGTGGAAACCAAAACAATTGACACAATAAACCAAATAATTGAAGTCAACATGATTGTGTTCGTTGAAAAAAATCAATACTCATAGGTATACATATATATTATACGTGACTAGTTAATTACAAGTAAAAAACATAACAAGTTTGTGGTGTTCTTTCGTTCTCTGAGCTGGTTGTTTTGGTTGTGGAGCTTTCATTGTTCTTCTGGACAACATCATCAGCACAAACTACAGATAGAAGTGAAGCTACAGGTCAAACGTGGAGAAATTCGAATGCTTCACTTCGGCTATCTGAAGTTTGTGCTGATGGTGTTGTTCAGCAGGAGAACAATGAAAGCTCCACAACCAAAACAACCAGCTCAGAGAACCAAACACCACCACCACAATCATCCACCTGAGCGACAAGTTTTCTCCACCATCTCAACATACAAGTTTATTCACTCATGAATATTAGTTCATTACTAATGTACTAAATGGGTGGATTAGTGAATTCAAGCATTACGGATATGCGGCAGTTAGTTAGGCACCAAAAGATACTTGCACAATATCGAAAGATGAATGGAAGATGAGCATAGAAATTATCGGATGGATAATGGTCAGGCGATTTGTGTGAATCTTTTAGGTTCTGGATCTTTCTATGCTAGGTAAAGTGATTGAAGAACGGTAAGTCGAAGTCGTCTTAAAGTGTGGTTTTTTCTCAAAGGTACTGTATTCTTATATCAAAGTTAGAAAGGCTGGATTCTAGAAATGACTCACCTCACCTTTTGAAAAGGAGGAGTCAATTTACAAAAACCTGCTCAAAATGTCATGTGACAAGCCACATGCAGTTGTCCTTTGCCTTCAGGTTACACCCCCAAGTCGCCAAAACCACCCTTAACTCGATTTGCTTACTAGGTATCCCTCTATAGTGTGAGAAACTAGGTAGTGACAGATCTCTTCTCACCTTTAAAAGAATTCGAGTTCATCTTGTTCACAATGGAATCCTTTGTTAGCACTAAGAGAATCCGTGGACCTGATTCAACAGAATGGATTCAAAGTAAAGGCGTTCTAATTATCAAAACGTTTTAGAATAGGAAAGTGTTTGGTTGATAAGGTCTCAATTGTTATCAGTCTGGTGGTAAATTCTATTTATAGAATATTTTCTTGAATATTGTGCTAGGTAATTTGTTTATTTTCGAAAGAAGTACATTAGAAAATCACAATCATTTTGATTTCTGTGCTCATGAACTCGATCAACACTAACATATAAGTCAAAGGAGTTACTGATTGCAATTTTTTTTAGATAACAAGACAAACTATGAATCAGTATTGCGAAGCGGTGTCTGACTGACTTCCTATCAATAACTTTCATTGTTAAATCATATTGTACTATCCAAAAGTGCAGCGGTATGTTTATAGGAATAAATGACGGCTAGTAGAGGAATTTATGACGCACGTTTCCATCCTATTCAAGACTTGTCAGTCGGATGTGACTGCATAGAAGAGTTAATGTTCACCTATAGTATACGCTAAATACTTCGGTCACAATCTACTGTAGGAGAAACAAACCAGATTATTCCAGTGCAGTAAGAAGCGTTGGAAGTGGATAGGACACATATGGCTAAAAGCACCCAACTGAATCACAAGACAAGTGCTCATTTGGAATCCTGAATTTCAGAGGAAAAGAAGAAAACCAGAAAACACGTAACGTCCACAATTGGAAACAGACACGAGAAGAATGAACAGCTTTTGGACAGAACCAGAAAGAAAGGCTTAGGATAGAATAGCTTGGAGAATGGTAACAGGCAGAAGTAACTAAGTAACGGCGATATCGAAGTAGTCTGCATAGGATGCTTATATGCTAGAGAAAGACCGAAACCAGTCCTAGACATCATGCGAATGATTAGAATAGCTAATGAATTAGATTGGTACACATTTCTTTTATCATAGGCTTTCGTTTGATCACGAATGAATCATTGTTAGAGCACCACTCCATTAGAAATCTGGAAGCACTGAAAGACCTCCGTCTCGTCCTGGTATGGGATTAATCATCAGTAGGGCGCAACCACGACTCCTGCTACTCACGGGATTCGAACCCTGTCACATTTGTCCTTGAGCTCGAATACCTAGCCCTTGGATGACTGAGCCGGCATCCAACAGTGTTAATGTCTAACTCTGATAAATCTGGGAAACTGTTGGGGATGTTACATCCCCAAAATCCGCTTGATAAATGCCTTATTTTGGATTTCACTCACGTTTGCCAGCATGGGCTGATCAGTTGACCTTGAGATTTCAATTCCCACTGTACTGTGGTTGCTGGGTGTTTGTAGAATATACTTTATACGCTTACAAAGTCTTTTCACTCTATTTGGGGATTCAAGGTAGCCTACCTGGACGCTGGTAAAAGTCTCGTTCGCGTTTATCGACTACGGTAAACTCGTAATAGCCTCAAGCATACTTAGTGACGAGCGTAACAGAACCAGTGATTGTTTCGGGTGAAATCTGAAATACTTGCTAACGATCACTACTACTATTATTACTTTCAGTATTTATTAAAATCAATTGTATCGCTTAACAATCAAAAATGTACTTATCATCATGATATCTTGAAAACTAGTACCACTCCCACTATTACTATTGCATAACTTTTAGGATATATTTACCAAATATCCTACGAAGAATTATTTTGTAAGTGTAAATTCTATTGGTCAATATTATCGTCGTCCTAACTATCAATGTCACGTACTTCAATGTTGTTTCCTATTGGTCGTCTTAACTGTCTATGTCACAGACTTCGATGTTGTTTCCTATTTGACCTAACTGTATAAATACGCATTATCTGTAACGTTTTATGACCCGGATCCCTAGTCCGAGATCCTTATTCTGTTCTGGACTCGGACCTCGTACTTTCTGAATGCTTGTAGAATACACAATCTACTTCATATCAAGTCTTCTTCTTTTTTACTCAATAAGGAGGCTTTGGACACTTGGAGGAGGATTAGAGTAGCCTGTTTTGTGTGTCACCGGACCCCTTCCAACAAAGGTGAACTCGTAATAGTTCAAAAGCATATCAAATTGACATGTTTACATGCATGCATGCATCCGTGTAACAACAATAACAATAAACGAAAATCGAATTCAAAAATCTTAAAAAAAAAACAGAACTACAAAAAGCAAATTTGTATTTGTATGTTAATATAACATTAATTAATATTTGTTATAGCGCTAAAGCATTTTTAAAGATAATACATATATATATCATAGTAGTGACAACAATACAACTTTTTTTTTATTATTTAGTATGTACAAGGCACAAACTGGTGCGTATACATAGGCGTGTGAGTGTGTGTGTGTCTGTTTGTTTGTGTGTGCGTTGGTTCGTTCGTCCACTCATTCACAAAATAAGCACAAAACCATTGCAACAAAATAATGCAGAATTATACTACAACGTTACAAATACGGTAACATCACTACTACTACTACTATAGGTGTGTACGTGCGTGTGTGTGTTGGCATATATATAGAACTAGCTGAACAAAACAGTGCACTGTGTCAACAACAGTTGTTTATTTTACTTTTGTAAAAAAAAAGCGAAAAAAATGGGCTTCTACTCCTCCACCATTGTGGTCAGTTTGATTGGACGACAATCAGAGCAGTAGTAGTAGTGGTAGTAACAGTACACAGTGTGCAGCAGCAACGCAACAATACAAAATTTGTCATTACAATATTTGTCAAGTTTTATTTGTCAACACAATACACCGACCGTTTTTTGTATCATGAATATATAAGAAAATCAAAAGAAAAAGTAGTTGCTGTTATTTTTCAAACAAACTTGTATAATAAAAAAAAAGAAAGCTTTTCATTCGTTTTTTGATTTTTTTTTCTGAGGTTAAATGATTCGAATTGATTCAAATCGATAAAGAGTTGTATGGACAGAATTACATATAAAAAAAACGAGAAGAATAATAATTGTGTCTTTTTTCTCAATGAGTTTTATTTTGTTTAATTACGAATTAAATTCATTCTTGTTTCATTTTTGTATATAGTATGAAATAGTGTCACATATCCTGAGTTGCAGTAGTAGTAGTAGTAGTAGTAGTAGTAGTAGTAGTAGTAGTAGTAGTAGTAGTAGTAGTACATGAATAATACAGAGTAGGGTGTTTTTTATTATGTGATTTGCATGGCTGGTTTGTTGTATTTCATTGATCTTGTCCAAGTTGGATAATGACGGAAAGACAAGTGGATTGATTGGGATGCAGGTATGTATGTATGTATGTATGCATTAGTCGTCATCATCATCATCATCATCATCGTAATGCTAATAACACTAATAATAATACAACACAGTTGTTGGAATGCAATAATTAAGGCAACTAATTAACTAACTAACTAACCAACTAGATGAAACTTGGTTTTCAATTTGTTTTTTGCTGTGTTTTTTTTTCACTAACAAAGATAGTCAAATACGTTAAATAGACTAAGTATATAACATATATATATATATATATATACATACATAGATATCATACACATGTTCCCTGAACTGACAACAATTTTAGCATGTCACACAGCGATTGGTCTTTGTGTGCCACCAATGCTGGAAAGCTATACTGGGGTGGGGGGAGGGGAAACAACACTTTCAACGTTTTCATTCGAACGAACGAACAAACAAACAGAAAACTACTCTCAACATCAACAACAACAGCAACATTAAAGAAGTGTGATCCGGAAAAATTGTAAGACCAAGTTAGTTAGGTAGGCAGGTAGGTAAGTAGGTAAGTAAGCAAATATACAGGAAAATTGACATTTGGTCAAAAGAAAGTAGAATATCGAACGAATATGATGTAACAAGAAAAGTTTCAAGTTTTATATATATATATATATATATAAGTGATTTTTACAAGGGATAACAAACTTTCTTTATTCCATGGCATCATTTTATTTGATTAGTATTCTTCTTCTCGTGCATAAGTCCTACTACTGGCTGGATGTTATTAAACACGATAACCATTTTGACGAGCACGTAAATATTCTGTTGCATGAACACTATATTTTTCGCTACGATATCTAGTTAAACGAATAGATTGTCGAAATGCTTCATTGATAGTACCACGATAACCACCTTTACGTAGAAGTGAATCAATTGTTTCACAATGATTCCAACCTACGACATGTAAAAGGAAATAACAATAACAGGTAAATAAATGGATATGTTGTTATTAGTCAGTTTGTTACACATGTAGAACTTTGTACGTACGTATATATAAGTTCAGGTTGCCATAATAAAACGTGTAGACCGCTTCACTTATCTTGGGAGTCTCATCAGTGCCGATGGCCTGGTGACTGACGAAATCTCAGCTCGGATACAGAAGGCTCGATTGGCTTTTGCCAACCTGCGTCACTTATGGCGTAGGCGAGATATCCGTTTCCTGACTAAAGGACGAGTGTACTGTGCAGTAGTTCGCTCCGTTCTCCTATATGGCTGTGAAACATGGCCAGTGAGAGTAGAAGACATACGTCGGTTATTGGTTTTCGATCATAGGTGTCTTCGAAGCATTACTCGTATATCCTGGGACACCCGAGTGAGCAACGCTGTTATTAGGAAACGGGTGCTAGGTAAGAATGGCAGATTAATAAATGAAGTGCTGAAACTTCATCAGTTGAGGTGGTTGGGACATGTGTTGCGTATGCCTAACCACCGACTGCCTCGAAGAGCTTTGTTTTGTAGTGTAGGAATAGGTTGGAAGAAAGTTAGGGGCGGCCAAACCAAAATATGGCAGAAATCCATGAAGTCATTGACGATTGGACTTAGCCATGTCGGTAGTTTTCGACTACCTGGTTGGGATCCGCGAGATGATAATAATCGATGGTTAGATACCCTAAATGACATGGCTCAAAATCGATCGCAATGGCGCTAGTGCATTTATTCTTTGTGTTCTCTCAAATCCTAATCTTCTGGATTCTTCAACACCTCTAGTTTTGACTTTCTAAACTTTTCTCACTGAATCATACTTTTTGAATAATATCATCTAATCCTAACCTCTCCGATTACTTCTAATACTTTTACTACCTCTTCTACTATTGGATTTGAATTGACAATTACTTATCTGTGCTAATGTGGCATCGCAACATGAACTGATGTACTTACGTACGAAGTTGTACGTTGCATCTGACTGACTAAAACCAGGCATAACATTTCATGGACACAAATCGTTTGCATCAGTGGTGCCGGATGATAAAGGAATGTGAGAAGGGTTAGTCGTGTAGATATGAGAAATGTTAGGGGATGCAGGGAGGATTGGGTTGTGACCAATATGGTCTCGTATGCTGTTATGGGTATGAGGGCGGCTGTCACTTCCCGGCTGCCCAAAACCGTGGAAGGGATATGTTAAGAGGAGGGAGAATGTAATGACAAGAGTTTCGATTAATAGACTTCACAAAGGAAAATTATTTCGTCTCCGAGAAAAATGTACTATTTGATTCTCGCAAATGAGGAGATTACAACAATGCTTGTTCATGAAACACCAGATATGAGATTTCTGTGATAAGTAAAGCAGTCAACGCAAAAACAACTAACATGCAGATTTTGATAAATCTGATGAGATCATTGGGATGTTTTACGAATGCCCAACCACCAACTGCCTCGACGAGCAATATTTTGTGGTGTACGAGTAGTTTGGAGAAAAGTTAGGGGCAGCCAAGCTAAAACATGGCATAAATCCATGAAGTCGATGACAAGTGGACTTGGCCATGTTGGTAAGTATAGACTACCTGGTTAAGGTTTGTGAGATAATCGTAACCGATCGTTTGGGACCTTGTTTGACATGGCTCAAAATCGTTTTCACTGACGCATGTGCATCCATTCTTTGTTTTCTGTTAAATCTTAATCCTCTGAATTCGTCAGCTTTATCTTTATTTTTTTATGTTTATTTCACTGGATTATACTTCTTGATTATTAATCTTCAAACCTGAATCATTCCGATTACTGCTAATACTTCTACTATCGACTCAGTGGATCGTGAGGTTCTGTGGCAGTGTCTGTCATTGAAAGGGGTATCAGAGAAGTACATAAACCTTATACAAGCTCTTTACTGAATCACTGCTGGTCGGGTCAGAGCTTATGAATTAGTTACTTCAAGTGGTGTCCGTCAAGGTTGTCCACATTCCACATTCTTATCCAACTTTGTTACAGACATGCTTCTGTAGACTACACTTTCATCGTCTGACTTTTCAGGAGTTGAACTTTTACTGGGATACTATACTTACTTGTTGACTTAGAATACATATATGACACTGTTCGATTTGGTGAGGACGCTGACAAAATGAAGAGTCTTCTGACTATCCTAAGAAACAATGTAAGCATGTTCAGGATACGGTTTCCTACCTGAAAATGAAAAATGTCGCTTCAGGATTGGCTTGCATCCACACATGAACTGGCGATCGGGAGTGAAGTAAGTGAGCGTGTTAACAGCTTCACTTATCTCGGGAGTCTCATCGGTGCTAACGGCCTGGTGTCTGACGAAATCTCAGTACGAATACATAAGGCTCAACTAGCCTTTGCAAATTTCATTCATCAAGTGTAGGCGACATATCTGTCAACCGACCAAAGAATCGGTTTACTGCTCAGCAGTTCGATCCGTCCTACTTAATGGATGTGAAACATCGCCATTAAGAGTGGAGGATATTTGTAGGTTGCTAGAATTCGATCATTGGTGTCTTCGAAGCATTGCTCGTGTATCCTGCGACAACCGAGTGAGCAATTCTGTTGTCAATAAACGAGTACTAGGTAGGGATGGCAAATCAATAGATGAAGTAATGAAAGTTCGTCAGTTGAAGTGGTTAGGTCATAAGTTGCAAATGCCCAACCACTGACTGCCTCGACGAGCTATGTTTTGTGGTGTAGAGGTAGGTTGGAAGAAAGTTAGGGGTGGTGCGACCAAAACATGGCACAAATCCATCAAGTCATTGACAAGTGGACTGAGTCATGTCGGTAGTTGTCGACTACCTAGGTCCACAAGGCAATAGTAACCGATTGTTCTCTTGAATTCTAATCTGAATTTCTCATAACTTTCATCTTTCTCGTCTCAAATCTACTTCACTACATAATACTCCTTGAATAACATCTTTAAACCCTAATCTTTCCGATTACTGTTCATACTCTAACCAACTCTACTACTATGGAATCTGAATTGAAAACTCGATCTCTCTGTGTTCATGTGGTATTATGACAACTGGCACTGATGTGCGTACGTACGTACGAAGTTCTACGTTGTAGCTGACAGAGTGACTGAAGCAAGAATAGTTAGGGAGATATTTTGAATTACACAAAATTAATTGAACTTTAGAATATAGTAGAATGAGTCAACTATGAAATTCCTTAGTGAAATATAAGAATAATAAGCAAAATAATTATCATCTATCTCTTTCAGAGTTAAGGATTCGAAGCTTACCTTGTTTATAGGCAACTTCAGGCAAATACGTAGCAGTACGATGATATCCCTTTTCATTAACGAATTCAATTCGAATTCCATGAACACCAATCTATTTCAATCAATAAGAAATTACGTATAATTACCCATTGCATTTTGCTAACTATGAGAAAACAAAACAAAGTTTTATTACCTATAGTTTAGAAGATGTGTTCATCTAGCAAAGGGAAAATGTAACTACATCGTGGTTCAGTATTTACTACTGAAATCATGTGAAATAAAGTCTCTGAAATTGTAGGACTTAATATCAACAGAACAAGATTGTAGGGAAATACTTATATCTTACTTTAGCTAGATTTTGTGATGATGACGTCTACTAGGAAAACAGTCAGTCAGTTGCAACGTAGAACTTCGTACGTATGTACATAAGTTCATCCCGACCGAAGCTGCTACCTTGACGTGGTGGTCGGGCTTGCCTATCGTGATGACCCAACCGAGCTATACTGGCTGGAACATATGTTCCTCAAGGTTCTACCATGCCAGGCAGGTCGATTGGAGAACGATGTGACTAAAAGCAGCTACCCAAGGTCTGAGGGCGAAGTCGTACTGCTGACTGCAGAGGGGTGTGACAGCAGTAAGGTGTTTCCCTCGGACAACCAGCATCTGCAGCGATGCTGCCTTCTCACAAGGAAGGAAGGGTTAGAAAAGGTCGGCCCTAAAAATGTCACACCTCCCCTAACTCACGGATTTCCGTCTCCCTGGGTAAGGGTGCCCACTGGGCCTTTAAGAACGGAGCTAATCCTCTAAATACCTCACATAAAAAGGCTGTGCGTGACCGGCCTGAAGCAGTTGTCCCTTGGACTCTGCGGTCACGCACCAACACTAATCCATCTTCCTTTTCAGGTCCCTCAAGAAACAACCTTCCACGGTGTGGGCAGCCGGGAAGTGACAACCGCCCTCATACCCGTACCAGCATGCGAGGCCAAATTGTTCAAAATCAAATCCTTCCTACACCCCCTAATGTCTCTCTTATCTCTACGACTAACTGTACTCACACTCCCTTTTCTCACTGCACCGCTAATGCAGACGAAGCGAGATCACGAAACGTCGTTCCTGGTCTCTTGAAACCCCGTTCTAGACTACATATTGGAGCTTTTAATGTACGGACATTGTGTCAAATAGGGCAACAGGCATCATTAGCTAGGACTTTAGAATCTCGTGCCATCGATGTATGCTGCGTCTCGGAAACGCGCATACAGGATCCTAGTAAAATTATTAACCTGATTTCACCTTGTCAAAATAAAGAAGCAGCTCGATTTACTCTTCGTGTATCCGGTAGCCCTGATGCTGCTTCCAGGGGTCTTGCTGGCGTAGGCATAGCGTTGAGTCCTAGGGCAGAATTATCTCTCCTTGACTGGATCCCAATAGATAGTCGTTTGTGCGCTGTCCGACTAAACGGGACAGTAAGGACTCGTAAGGATAGGGACACTCGCCGTTGCCTCTTCGTCATATCTGCCTATGCCCCCACTGACTGCAGTGCAGACGAGGTTAAAGATGAGTTTTACAGAAAGCTTTCGGACCTCCTCCAAAAAGTTAAGCGCTCTGATATAGTTATAATGGCTGGTGACTTTAATGCTCAAGTAGGTAGACTAGGTGAAAAGGAAAGACATCTTGGTGGATGTTATGGTGTAGCGACTGAGAGAACAGACAATGGCGACCGTCTGTTGCAACTATGCTCAGATAACCGCCTATTCTTAGCGAACACCAACTTTAGGCATAAGGAAAAGCATCTGTTGACCTGGCGACCTCCAAAGTCATCTCAACGTTGGACTCAACTAGATCACATCGCCATCAGCCACCGATGGAGGGGTTCGATAGAAGACTGTCGCTCGTTCTGGAGCACATGTGTGGATTCAGATCATGCTCTAGTGCGAGCTCGTATCTGTTTAAGGCTTACTGGACGTAGGAAAGACACCGTAAGGAAGCCTCTTAGGGTTTTACTTAATGATAATCAAACCAAGAAAATATTTCAGGAGCAACTAGAAAGAGAGTTAAGCAACCATGCAAGCGATTCCCATCCAGAAACAGGTTGGTATGATATCAAAAAAGCTGTGGAAACAGCAGTGATATCTGCTAGTAAGGTAAACCATGAGGCTAGGATGAAGCCGTGGATTTCAGTCGCATCCACCGAACTGATGGATGCTCGAAAACGCATCCCACCTGACTCTGAGCATGACGAAGAGCGTAGTCAGCTTAGGCGCAGACTTATAAAAAGTCTGCGTAACGACCGCGAACAGTGGTGGGTGGCAAAAGCAAAAGCGATAGAAAAGGCAGCGGCGATCGGCAACACTAGACAACTTTTCCGACTTATCAAGGAAACTGGTATTAAGAACCCGAATGTGAGTGAGACTATCTCGGAAAAGGATGGTCTTATTATCCATTCTCAACCCAGGAGACTGGATCGATGGGCAGAACACTTTAGGGATCAGTTCAACTGGCCTTCAGCCACACTTCGGTTGCCCACGATCTCCAGTCATCCTGAATGGCAAATCGACGTAAGTCCCCCTAGTCTTAATGACGTTGAGAAAGCGTTAGGAAATCTGAAACGAGGACGAGCTGCAGGTCCTGATAGACTGATCCCTGAGATATTTAAGGATGGTGGTCCAGTTTTAGCAGCTAGGTTGACTGAGATCTTAGGTAGAATCTGGGAACTGGACGTAATCCCATCCGACTGGTCTCAATCCTTGATTGTCCCAATCTATAAGAAAGGACAAAAGTCTTCTTGTGACAATCACAGGGGAATAAGTCTAACTAATATAGTATCTAAAATACTGGCCTCAATAATACTTCGACGCTTAACGAAAGCTCGTGAAGAGCAGACTCGAGAAAACCAGGCTGGTTTTCGACCTGGACGTGGTTGTATAGACCACATTTTCACGCTCAGACAGGTCCTGGAACATAGACACACATTTAGGCGTCCTACAGTAGTTGTTTTCCTAGACATTAAGGCGGCATTTGACTCTGTGGATCGTGAGGTTCTGTGGGAGTGTCTGTCATTGAAAGGTGTACCACAGAAGTACATTAAACTCATACAAGCTCTTTACTCGAACACCACTGGTCGAGTGAGAGCTTATGGCGAACTGTCACCGGAATTCTCTACATCAAGTGGTGTCCGTCAGGGATGTCCACTTTCTCCATTCTTGTTTAATTTTATCATAGACATGCTCCTAGACATAACATTATCCTCGTCTGAATTTTCAGGAGTAGACCTTCTACCAGGTAGCTCGCTTATTGACTTAGAATATGCCGATGACATTGTCCTACTTGGTGAAGACGCTGACAAAATGCAGAGTCTTCTGACTACCCTAAGCAACAATGCAAGCATGTTCGGGATGCGGTTTTCCCCCTCGAAATGCAAAATGTTGATTCAAGACTGGGTTGCATCGGCACCTGAACTAGTGATAGGGAGTGAAGTAGTCGAACGTGTAGACCGCTTCACTTATCTGGGGAGTCTCATCAGTGCCGATGGCCTGGTGACTGACGAAATCTCAGCACGGATACAGAAGGCTCGATTGGCTTTTGCCAACCTGCGTCACTTATGGCGTAGGCGAGATATCCGTCTGCTGACTAAAGGACGAGTGTACTGCGCAGTAGTTCGCTCCGTCTTACTTCATGGCTGTGAAACATGGCCAGTGAGAGTAGAAGATATTCGTAGGTTAATGGTTTTCGATCATAGGTGTCTTCGAAGCATTGCTCGTATATCGTGGGACACCCGAGTGAGCAACGCTGTTATTAGGAATCGGGTGCTAGGTAACAATGGCAGACCAATCGATGAAGTGGTGAAACTTCATCAGTTGAGGTGGTTGGGACATGTGTTGCGTATGCCCAACCACCGGCTGCCTCGTCGAGCCTTGTTTTGTAGTGTAGGAATAGGTTGGAAGAAAGTTAGGGGCGGCCAAACGAAAACATGGCAGAAATCCATGAAGTCATTGACTAGTGGACTGAGCCATGTTGGTAATTGTCGACTACCTGGTTGGGGTCCGCGAGATGATAATAATCGATGGTTAGAGACCTTGAATGACATGGCTCAAAATCGTTCGCAATGGCGCCGGTGCATTTATTCTCTGTGTTCTCTCAAATGCTAATCTTTTGGATTCTTCAACACCTCTAGTTTCGACTCTCTAAACTTATCTCACTGAATCATACTTCTTGAATAATATCTCCTAATCCTAACCTCTCCGATTATTTCTAATTCCCTTACTACCTCTTCTACTATTGGATTTGAATTGACGATTACTTCTCTGTGCTGATGTGGTATGGCAACATGAACTGATGTACTTATGTACAAAGTTCTACGTTGCATCTGACTGACTGACTGACATAAGTTCAGGTTGCCATACCACATTATTAGCACAGAGACGCAAACGTCAAATCAAATCCCATAGTGATAAAGATAGTAGAGGTATTAATGTTAATAAAGACTAGGGTTCGAAGATATTATTCAAAAAATATAATTCAGTGAGATAAGGTTAGAAAGACAAAGGTAAAGGTGCTGACCAATCCAGAAGATTAGGATTTGAGAGAGCTCAAATAGTGGATGCACCTGCACCATTGCAAGCGATTCTGAGCCATGTCGTTCAAGGTCTCTAGCCATTGATGACTTTCGCCTCGCGGACCCCAACCAGGTAGTCTACATCTACCAACATGACTCAGTCCACTTGTCAGTGACTTCATGGATTTCTACCATGTTTTGGTCTGGCCGCCCCTAACTTTCTTCCAACCTACTCCTACACCACAAAACATAGCTCGTCGAGGCAGTCGGTGGTTAGGCATACGTAACACATGTCCCAACCACCTCAACTGATGAAGTTTCACCACTTCATCTATTGATCTGCCATCCTTACCTAGTACTCGTTTCCTAACGACAGCATTGCTTACTACTCGGCTGTCCCACGATATACGAGTAATGCTTCTTAAACATCTATGATCGAATACTAGTAACCTACGAACATCTTCTACTCTTAACGGCCATGTTTCACAGCCATATAAGAGAACGGAACGAACTGCTGCGCAGTACACCCGCCCTTTGGTTAGCGAACGGATATCACGCCTACGCCATAAGTGACGCAGGTTGGCAAAAGCCAATCGAGCTTTCTGTATCCGAGCTGAGATTTCGTCAGTCACGAGACCGTCAGCACTGATGAGACTCGCCAGATAAGTGAACCGATCAACACGCTCGACTACTTCACTCCCTATCACTAGTTCAGCTGCCAATGCAACCCAGTCTTGAAGCAACATTTTGCATTTCGAGGGGGAAAACCGCATCCCGAACATGCTTGCATTGTTGCTTATGGTAGTCAGAAGACTCTGCATTTTGTCAGCGTCTTCACCGAATAGAACTATGTCATCGGCCTATTCTAGATCAGTTAGAGACTTTCCTGGTAGAAGGTCAACCCCTGAAAAATCTGACGAGCTTAATGTTAACTCTAAGAGGATGTCTACGACAAAGTTAAACAAGAATGGAGAGAGTGGACATCCCTGACGGACACCACTTGATGTAGAGAATTCCGGTGACAGTTCGCCATATGCTCTTACTCGACCAGTGGTGTTCGAGTAGAGTGCTTGTATAAGGTTAATGTACTTCTTTGGTACACCTTTCAATGACAGACACTGCCACAGAACCTCACGATCCACAGAGTCGAATGCCGCCTTAAGGTCCAGGAACACGACTATTGTCGGACGTCTAAATGTGTGTCTGTGTTCCAGGACCTGTCGTAGTGTGAAGATGTGGTCTATACAACCACGTCCAGGTCGAAAACCAGCCTGGTTTTCTCGAGTCTGCTCTTCACGAGCTCTAGTTAGACGTCTAAGTATAATCGAGGCTAACAATTTAGAAACTATATTAGTTAAACTTATTCCCCTGTGATTGTCACAAGAAGACTTCTGTCAATTAGCGACTGAGACCAGTCAGATGGGATTACGTCCATTTCCCAGATTCTACCTAGGATCTCGGTCAGTCTAACCGTTAAAACTGGACCACCATCCTTAAACATCTCAGGGGTAAGCCTATCGGGACCTGCCGCTCTACCTTCCGTTAGATTTCCTATAGCTTTCTCAGCTTCATTTAAACTGGGAGGACTTAAATCGATTTGCCATTCAGGATGACTGGGGATCGTGGGTAACCGAAGTGTGGCTGAAGGCCAGTTGAACTGATCCCTAAAGTGTTCTGCCCATCGGTCCAGCCTCCTAGATTGAGAATGGATAATAAGACCATCCTTTTCCGAGATAGTCTCACTCACATTCGGGTTCCTAATACCGGTTTCTTTAATAAGGCGGAAAAGTTGTCTAGGAAAACAACGAAAGTTTCGCAATGATACTACCAAATTTAGAGAAACAAGTCAGATACATGAATAAGGCTAAAAACTATCAATGATTGAGGTAGTTAGATGCTACGCATGCCTAACCTACTTAATTTTTATCTTCTTTGAAATTGTAAATAACATACCCATTTTTCTAGTTAAATTACTTTCTTTTGAAATCTATCCTCCTATTTTGAAAAATTCTGTCGTCTAAATTAAGTTCTCATCTTCGAAGGCCTAGATAAAGCATACTAATTTGTGGTGTGGTTATTAGGAGAGATACATACTTTTGCTAGGGCAGTGGTTAGAAACATCAGGTATACAATTTACAATTAATGAGTCACAGGTTTGAAATTTTGATTCGCAGATATTAGTCAAGGCAGCAGAGCGATGTTACTGCTGTACCTAAAAACTTAGTATACCAACCTATAACTCATTACCAAATTGCATGTGCCATGTTAGGTCAGATGAATGTTCAAAATAGAAATGTGTTTAATGATATTTGGAAGGAAAGCAGTACATACAGTAATATTGTTTATCTGATATAGCAGCTGACGGTATTTCAAAGGAAGAGATAAGTATAATTTATCCCTTAATAAAACCTACTGAAGTTGGGCAATATTATCAAACTAAGTGAATGGTTCACAAAACTATTATTCAATAAAACGTAGTCGAATGTCTATTACGAAATTATTATCCCACTTTATAAGACTAGATGGATACTGATTAAAAAGAAACAACCAACATATACAGCGTCTATTCAAACATAAGCAAACGTAAGATGCTAATTATAACCCAAAAGTATAAACTAACCTGCCAATCATGATAGTTTTTACCCTCCTCAAAATTTAACAACAAGGATACAGAACATGTGAGATGAGGAAACTCCTCTTCCGTTATTGGTGAGAAACGACTGTCCTTCATAGCACTGAAGGGTTAAAAAACAGGATTATAAAAATATAAACAAACCTGTTGATTGCGTATTCACGAAGACCATTATGGATATTCAAGGCGGTAAACGTTCCAATACATCCACGCAGTTTTTCTTCTTTTCCGTAAGTCCATGTCACGAAAAGCGGACTACAGATAAATAAGTAAGACCTCAATTTACTAAGAGCTGTTTGGAAATGTTTTGGGGGCAGGAGGAGGTTCAATATTATGTAAATGATTGTGAAGAACATCAAAACAAAAGTAACACATTTCGCGTCTAACAACCCCGTGTGTGCTTAGGCCATTACGAGTAACACATGATCGGGATGTTGATTCCTCATCTAATCTTTGCTTTTTAGCTCCAAAGCAGGACGAAGGAGCTCTGGAACGAGCCATAAACACGACAGATTGTAAGTAGTGACCTAGGACACACAAACCACCCGCCGTCCTTCACTAATAACAAAGAAGTAAGTTTTGTCATTCAAGCTATTAAAACTTGTTGAGTATTAGTAGTAGTTGTTGCTGTTGTTGCTGACAGTTTCTTGGATTTGCAATGTGGATTGTGAGAATGCACAGTCATTCAAAATTTTCAAGGAATTATTACGGTATTCAATATCTTTACAGTTCGTGAACATAAGTGTATTGATGTACCGATGTCTTGTAAAGGAAGGATCCTACATGTGTATCCATAAGATATAACCTGGTTAAATTATCGTAAATGATGTCAGTTTGTTTGATACACGATTGTTCGTTGATTTGTTTTAGGTTCGGGTGATTAGGTCCTTGAGTGATCGGGTTCTCTTGTTAGTAGAATGTTTGTGGACCTCTGAAAAACTATCTATCAAGCGCAAACATTTCTATCGTAGATAGCAGACGAGTAAAGCCCTGAGAGTTGGTTCATTACTGTCAAGACTAAGGATAGATAGCGAAAACCGATCGATTGCTAATCACTGAAACGATTGTGGGGCTATTATGAGCTACCTTAACCTGCACTCCATTCTTCGTGTTCTCCGAAATCCTGAGCTTCTAAATTCCTCATGACCGTTTTTTGTCATCTTTTAGATCGATTCTTCTGGGGTGTACATCTTGAATGAAATATTCCATCAATAACCCTTTTAATTACTACTAATGCTTCTATTAATGCACTACTATGGGATTTGAATTGATAGTTGCGTCTCTGTGCTAATGTGGCATGGCCACTTAAAGTGGTGTACGTGTGTAGGTATGAAGTTCTACATTGTGGATGATGATTTACTACGTTAAATCTGAGTGACTGACTGACTCACTAATAAGTTGCTCTGATTTGTCAAGATTCTACACGTTCTAGGGAGTTTCTGTGGAAGCCGCATTACCTGGTTCTCATATCAAGCTAACCCAGGTTAGACATTATTGTGCGGTGTGGCCTAGACGTTAGCAAGGAAGTCACACCATTCAAGTCAACCAAAACTTAACCTGCCATACACATTGCTGACCTTCATTGATTAATAAGACAGAAGTAGTCATTCTGCTATTAAAACATTTAGTTGGTTACTGAAGCCGTATTAGCTTTATATTGCTGATAGGTTTCGTTTAGGATCCGAAGAATCTTGCGCATACAACTGATAATAAAAACCTTTGTCTTTCGGATTATGGCTCTACACATTTCTGCTCCATACAATAGAACTGTCTTGACGTCTGTACTGAAATTTGTGACTTTAGTCTTGGTTGACAATTGTTTTGTTTGTGAATGTTATTCAGTTGTTGAAATGCTACCCCTGATTTTGCTAATCCATATCTTAACATCTGCTTCAGACCCACCTTGTTTATCAGTGTTGTTATCCAGGCTAGTATGTTATGGTTTACACATATTTGAGAGTCTTACCATCAAGTGTGATTTAGTCAGTGCATGTTGTATTGCATCGGAGAGGTTCACTTATTCTCCTGTGTATGTGTAAGCCTTCTCTTGTAGAAGATGATGCTACACACTATTTATCCTTAGTAACCCTGCCATTTAAAGCTTAAAATGTTTGAATAACTTGAAAACTGGAAAATAATTCATTATAATCCTTATAATCCTAACTTATTAGGTAAGATTCATCTGTTCCCAACTTAGGCACTATCGGCCTAAAATTGTCAGCTGTTTTGAAATATTTCTAAAGTGTATACTTAATATAGCTTTGCAACATGGAACTTTTCACAAAACTAAGTTTATCAAAAGAAATTTCTGCTAAATGCAAGCTTGATGTATTTGGATTACTTTCTGTTATTACAGAGTGGCAAGCCACATAATCTCATGATCTAGCATATGAATTAATCCGGTCTACTTCTAGTCTAAACAGTTATTCGGGAGTGAAAGTTACAAACTAACGCTGATGAATTCCACCTCGAAAAAAATTCGCTTATTGAAGTTACTTTTAACCAACTTTTAATTAACAACTCAAATCGAAGAATTAAAAGGATGGTTTATGAAAATTTGGTATTTATGGATTTATTTATTGAAGTGTAAAGTGGTGACCATTAATAATTTTATTCGGAATACTAGTCAGCAACACCAAGAAATGTCGAATTTGTACTCCGATCGTCACGTATGGACCAGCAATGTATTCAGGAAGAACTTCATGAGCTAAAATCAGCGAATTGCATTCGGAAAACCAAACCAAGAGCGGAATCTTAATGTACAAAGGACACTGATCAACCTGCCAACTTATATTTTTACATAAGGCAGTGATTGAATGGTCATAGTTTCAGTTTCGAGAATAATGATCAAAGTCGCAACCAACCAACCAAATTCTGCATATTATCCACAATTTTCTGAGGATCGAACTATCGGATAAAGTGATTTCCGACAGCATATTTATGTCTTAATTTGTAGCTGATACTGGCATAATCCATCATTAACTTATTAAAAAAACTTAAAAAGCAAATTCTGGTTGAAGACTAGATTCTAGTAGGTATGTCTCAAGAGGTAATTTTGGTAGTATTGTAGTTCTGAAATTTAATGCATTTTCTTATCATATAACATGCTTTAGAATTAGCATATGCCTTGAAAACCTAATTTGAACTACTTATGTCGAACCTAGAGTTTATAGCTGACAATTTTTCTGATTGTAAACGATGAACCACCGCTGATCTATAATAAGGTGTACTTAAGAAACGTCAACCGATTACTAGGGTCAATAGAGAGTTACACGTGAGAGTTATTAGTTCATAGACTCAATGTAGGAACTTATGATTAGCACCTTAGTCCAGTGAATCTTTATTCATTACAATAGTCGCGTCTTAAAGGTAACCTAATGGCTCATATCACCCTAATGACCTTCTAAAACACCAACCTAGGCCCAGTCCCAACTCAGATACTTTGGGCAAAACCCAGAAATAAGATGTAAACATAAAAAGGTGAGTTATAGATACTCCTAATCTTTGAGAATAGTCAACCACTGAAGTTAGGGATGGATGAAGTTATCCAAGAAGTGTACCTTAAGCTCTCCAAGTCTGAACCTGATATACTCTTCAGAACTCAAGGTAGTATTTCATCATCAATTAGGAATATTAAACTTTTGCTCTTGAATTATATCAGGGCTTCTATTTGGGATCAGCAGCGTTCCATTTTCACTAGATGCGGTCTGTCAGGCGTAAGCCTCTATTACGTCGACAACCTCCCTAAAGGGTAGTTTCAAGATAAAACTTGATTAAAACTCGTACTCCCCCTAGACATGCACCAAGCACATCTAGTCTAGTCCTGCAACCTCCTCAGATTACTGACTTAATCTATCTCATTCACATCCTCTGTTTCTTTTCCCTTGCTTACACATCTGTCCTCTTTGAATCTAATTGCTTAATATTTCTATTTGTTTATTTACTTAGTTCTGCAATATTCTTCTCATTAGCATTAGAATTTTCTGTCTATTATTCTTCACATTGCAACTAACTGATCTACGATTTGGTAATGTGAGTGTTGCCGGTTTCCATAATACCAACTGCCCTGCAACAAACGTACTCATACAAATCATCGAACCAACAACTTCATACATAACCACCAAATGACCACAATTAGTGTGGTCTAGTGTCGAGATTACCATCTGTTCGACACTACCAAATATCTTAACCGTACGTAAAGCAGAAGAATTGAGTGCAGGGAGATAAGTCGGTTTATATTAGCTCATAAAAGGTACATCAGATATTAGATAGACACCGCACACCCGAGAAAAGTAAGACTTAGGTTGGGAGAGGTTCTGAACGCTTGCTACAGACGTAAAGGAGAGCATAGCACAAGTAGAAGGGCTCTTTGAAGGATTCCGACCGCAGTTCTTACTTGGCATTGAGAAACAGGTGCAATACCAAATTTTGAAGCGATATGGAACTCCTTCAGATGAAGATAGCTGTCATATTACCGGCCAACCCTAAGCATCTGTTTAGGTTCATGATAAAAAGAAAACCTACGAATCAGGGTTTGTGTTCCATCAAAGGTCCTAATGGAGAAGATCCCACCAACCTAGAGCTGACTGAGACCTTCAACACCAACTTCAACGATAAGTTAAACCAGGCATCCACATAATCAGAGTACTATGGAAACCCAGTGGCAGCTGACAGATAAAGTTATATCCATATAACTACTGATTTATTACTAACAAAACTAAAATCCTTACTCCCATTAAAGTCACCAGGTAGTGACAATGTTCGCCTTATAGCCTTAAAGCATTTCGCAGAAGCCCTGTGTTCACCGGTATGTAACCTGCTCAGGCATTCACTGAAGTCACACCAATTCCCAGCTGAATGGAAACATGATAGTCTTACTCCACTTTTCAAAGGTGGTGATTGTAAGGACCCATCCTGTTACAGACCAGTCGCATTACTACCAATACTACCGAAGTTAATGGAAGGGCTGGTGAACGAACAGATGACGGGGTACATAGATAAGAACAAAATCCTCCATGAAGCTCAACACGGGTTTTAGAAAGACAGGTCATGTGCATCCAGTTTTTCCATAACACGAGGCAGTTGGACATCCTGCTTGGACTGAAAAATACCGGTGCACATAATATCTGTTGACTTCGGAAAATGTCTTTGACACAGTGCGCCACTCACGCCTAATCGTAAATGTTGAGGGAATGAGCTTTACTGACCTACTTCTATCTTGGCTCAGAAACTGCCTTCAGAATAGGAAGTTCTACACAAAGGTAAATAGAGTGCTCGCGAGTTGTTGAGTCTCAACATTGGAAGTTTTTCAGGGAACCATCTTAGGTTCACTTCTTTTCCTGATATTCATTGACGATTCAGAGCTTAGAAATCAGTTAGTTTGTACTAGCTCGTGAAAATGATATTGGATATATTGAAAATTTGATCTGAAGGCGGTGGTTTTATTTTCAAGGTCGGGCCTGTTCTAATCACGAGGTTGGTTTGTTTTATCTCAAGAAGAATCCACTAGTGGTCTCTCTACACTAGTTCATACGGTTCAGAACACTGACGTCTCAATAATTTTATTCTAAACACAGAGTCTTAACTCTGACATAGTCTTAGTATCTCGAACGTGACGACGAAATAACTCATGATACTTGCCGTACATACCTCATTTCATCCACACTTCAACATATCACTGTTTTCTTCAAGGCTGAGACGTTTTGCAAAATTTAGTGCCTCTACATTGAATTCTTTATCATGTGACAAACTGGACTTCTGAATCCCTTATTATTAGTTTGAAAATATTCGAACGCATTCGAAACATCGTGCTACCATCGTTTGGTTCTGACCATAAGTTTTTCTTTATCCCATGCTTGTGTTATCCCTCTCCCGGATATTCGGAAAAATGTACTGCAAACGATATTAATACCCACGTTCACGAGTATATTTGTCTTCAACCTTCTTTCCATGAAACGTTTTGTTATCTGTGTGACTCACATTGAAGGTCAAATTTAACTAAACAACCACTAAGACGCGTGGGATGCTGGAAGACTGTCCGGCTCTTCACAGTTTGGCTGTGCACATTCTTAAACTCCATCCAAGATCTAGTACATGACCTTGATACAAGCACTTAACATTCGGGTCATAATTCTAATTGCAGTCGCTTCTTCATACTGTATGAGGGTCATGTATAATGAAACAAATGTTCAGCTATCCTTAATTTTGTCGTTGATCGTATATGTTTTAAGCAAGACCATAACATATGGTATCTTCAGATTAAATAATATTCATATGTACCCTATTCTAATATATAACTCGGTATTCTCCAAGTTTGCAAATGTCTAGGGAGTTTATTTTCAAACCATTAAGTGGTCCGAATTCTACTTTACCAACCTTCATTTTTACAACTTTATATTATTATTAGCCTTCACGTGAACTATGGTTCGTAGTAAATGAGTTCCGAAATTTGAAATTGTAATCTTATTTGAAAAGTTATTGTATCTCCCTTTTTTTAGAAATATGAAGAAGTCAAAGAAAAAGTAAGTCTATAAGAAATAGTTTTTAATGTATACAAATTATAGATAAGATATGTATGGATAAAAATATTCTATAATTTCATATTTATTTTTGATGAATTTGTAATTTCCACTAAGGCGAAAATTTCAGTGAGAAGAAAGCTTCTTTTCTGACTATTTCATTTACTAAAATCCTTACTATCGTTTGTTGAAGGAACATTGTATGTTAATTTACTTTGTTGTAGTGAATAGAATCTATAGGATCCAGTTCTTAATAATTGAAATAGATTATGGGCACATAGATCACTTGTTGTTTTAGCCAAACTAGTACATACTGCTTATCTGGTTATGGTTTACATAATAACCGTGACCAGTAGTTGGACGCTGAGGGTAACGTAACCTAGAATTGTTCACAATAGCGCAGATATATGCTCTTTTTTTTCTAACTTCCTCTCAATTTTAAGTTCCAGTATCCTTCATATACATACCTTAACACTACATCTTTTTAAACGATTATGTCCTATCTCCGCTCTTTCTTACTTTCATTGCCATTATATTATTCCGATCGTCTTTGCAATTCAACTTGTTTTATTCATCTTATGAAGAATGGTATCCTAAAAGCTGTAGAAAAAGCAGTGATATCTCGCAATAAATTAAACCAAAAGATTAGGGAGGAACAATGGATTTCAGTAGTATTTATCAAACTGACAAATAGTCGGGAACTCATCCCGTCTGGCACAGGCTGACAAGAAGTCTATTGCAAATAGTAATGAGTAGCGAAAATAAAAGAGATGTAAAAGGCTGCAACAATAGGTTACAGTAGAAAACTATTCAGACTTATCAAAGAAACCGGTTTTAGGAATCCGATTGTTAGGAAGACTATCTTGAAGAAAGACAGGTCTATTATCATCAGTCAGGTTAATGTAAATACTTGAAAAGTCGATAGGCGATCTACGATTGGGAAAAGCAGCAGAACTTGGTGGATTATTCTTGAGATTTTTTATAGACAGTGACCCAGTTTTAATAGTGATATTGACCGAGATCTTAGGTAGAATTTGGAGAGTGAACATAACATGAAATTGATTTTTCCTCTTTTCAAAAAAAAAAAAAAATACAACAGCATTAAAACTAATTTATATTTTTATAGGTTATTAAATTACACTGAACTTCGTAAACAACATTTACTTGAAGATAATGAAAAAGAAGAGAAAATTCTTAAACAATTAACAAAAAAATTAAAAATGAATCGTAATTCTACAAAAAATAAACAGAAAACCAAAGAACAAACTCCTCTCTGGTTAACACAATGTGGATTTGATTGTACTGTGTAATTAGTTTTTTTGGGTTAATTGTTAATACCAATTTTTTTTAAAAAAAATGTAGATATATTGAATTTTGAGAAACAGATTAATGTGGAGGAGAATACGAGTAGTAGTAATGATACTACTCTATGTACTACTGTTGGAGTAACTTCAAAGAAAAGTACGAATTTGTCTAATGTCAATTAATTTTTTTTTCAAAAAAAACTAAACTATTTTAGAAAGAAAATCACTTGATTTATATGGTCAAAATACAAATGACAATGATAGATCAATCGTTGATTCTGATCATCAACATACAGTGTTGAATGAATCGATGCAATGCACAGATCCGTCTGGCACAACTTTCGATCAAGTCGAAGAAGATGAAGTTGATATTTCAATGACATCTAATCATAATAATAATGATACTGGTGATGATTCGAATGCAGATCTCTACAAATCTATACGTAATTCATTAAATCGTTTATCGGAATCACAAATGTCAAAAATTATCACAGAACTATGTGATTTATTCTCGAAATATCCACGTGCCGCGGTTCGATCGTGTATTATTGAAGAATCGTGCAATTTAATCGAAGTATGCTTTAATATGTGCATACTTTAATCCTGTGTTTTTTTTCTACTTATATCCTCTAGTGTACTCAAGTAAATCGTAATTCTAAACTTGGATGGTTACATCAAGAATTAGCTGTCTGTATAACATGTGTTCAAATTACATTGCATAGTTTATTTCAATCAGCACCTTTGATTGGTTATTTGGTGGAATCGATTGTATTTCGACTTTTTCCTGACAAGAATAAATCAGTATCATTAGCATCAAATGAAATTTGTTCTTATTCAATTTTTCTTGCCTATTTGTATCGTTTTGGGGTGAGTAGTTTTATTAATGATGTATTTTATAGGGACTAGAGCAAAATAATTTAATGTAACTTCCTTTTTTTAGTCATTTAGGAGTCGTTTTCTTTTAAGGCAAATATTGTCGCTGATTTAGAGGGCAAGAATAAGGTAAAATATTGAATACGTAGTCAGTTAGTCAGTTACAACATAGAACGTCGTACGTACGTACATCAATTTAGCACACAGACGCAATTGCCAATTCAAATCCCATAGTAGTAGAGGTAGTAGAGGTATTAGCAATAATCGGATAGATTAGGGTTCGAAGATATTATTCAAGAAGCATAATGCAGTGAAATAAACTTAAAAAGCCAATCGAGCCTTTTGTATCCGTGCTGACATTTCGTCATGCACCAGGCCATCAGCACGGATGAGGCTCCGGAGATGAGTAAAGTGGTCAACGAGCTCAACTGCTTCACTCCCTATCACTAGTTCAGGTGCTGAGCAAGCCAATCTTGAATTAACGTTTTGCATTGCGACAGGGAGTCGAAAACCTAAGAAGCAGCTAGTTGTTTCATTTTGAGACTGATTAACGTAGTTCATGCAAAACTCTTCTGCCAACATATTAGTCAATATTTACACATTTCTAAGCAATCCTAAACTAGGATAAAACAGGGCTAGTTCAATGTTCACTGTGTGCCGTACACATTGAAGACCAGAAGGAATATATATATATATATATATATATATATATATATATATATATATATATATATATATTCGAGGAATGTTTACAAAATATGTACACATCGTCTTCAGTCATTAATTTACAATCTAAGCAAATTTATTGACTGTCTTCTCTCATATCTTTTCTAATCGTCACATCACACTGATTTCGCTATGCATTTCGATTTCCTTACACTCCTCTCTGGAAGTAACTTCTAGGAGACTCACCGTTGCATACTACTTTATAAGCCATTTTGTGAGAAGTATATATACACCACAGTTGTTTCTCAGTTTTCATAAACCTCCGCTTAATTCATTTTCCTCTGTCTATGATACTTTTTTTATTCTAGGTAGTTTCAGGTACTCTCATTTTAGATATTTTGAAAGCGTATCTACAGGACTGTGATCTAGGAAAATTGAAAGCTGCTCATTTCATTTCAATCGGTAAGTTATGGTTTTGATCTACACAGTATTGGTTTGCATAATAATGTGATGTTTATTCAGTCTTTATCAGTTAGATAGTATGATTAATTAGCAAACGATCAATATGTATATATAAACCTTAGCCCGCATATAAAACTCTCTATGCGCTTTCCAAATTTCAATCCTATTCATTAGGTGTAGATGAGTGTTTCTATAGAAAGCTATCTCGACTTCAAATCCGACCTCATCTACTTCTTTTTGGCTCATGAGTGGTATTATCACTAATACTCACTAAAACTGTGTAGTTACGAAACTCTATACTCGGCTGGGTGAGGTAAGGTGAGGTGTGACATTTTTGGGATCGACCTTTTTTTTACCGCTTCCTTCCTTGTGAGAAGGAAGCATTGCTGCACAGGCTGGTTATCCGAGGGAAACACTTTATTGTTGCTGTCACATCGCTCTACAGTCAGCAGTACGACTTCGCCGTGAGGCCTTGAGTTGCTGCTTTTTGTTCTTACCGATCTCCAATCCACCTGTATGGCATAGTAGGACCTAAAGGAACATATGTTCCAGTCAATATAGCTCGGTTGGATCATCACGGTAGACAATCCCGACCAACACATCAAGGTAGCAACCATTGTCGGGGATCGACAATTTGATCTCTTTGTACTAGAGTGGTCTGGGAACGTGGACTAACATACGTATGTATCAAGTTCTATATTGTAGCTGACTGGTTGTAATAGTCATAGTATTTCTACTTGACTAGGTTTTACTGTTAAGTCTAGAATTCAACAAATGTGCTTTCTATGCTTCAAAGTTTTCAAATCATTTGATCATTTAAAGCAATAATAAACCCAGAGTCAACTGACGAAATGCAATAATAGAACTAGATTAAAGCCCTTTTTCTATTCATCTAACTACTATGTTAAGTGATTAGCGACTATAGAGCAAAAAGCCATACACCTAAGTTTCATACTTACTTACGCCTATTATCCCTAATAAAGCACAGGCCACCGATTAGTAAATTATTTTTCCAGTTAGCATTGTTTGGATTTCTAAGGGTTGGGGTCGCCAATCCCATGCCCAACTCTCCTCCTTTATCCGGGGGCTTAGGACCAGCAGTAACCCTTGGAAGGGTCTCCAAGCAGAGTTAAGTTCCATACTAGTTTATAACTTTGTGGTAACGTCTTGTCATTACATTTGATGTAAAAAAAAGAGTTCGAATCCCCTACGGAACCATCTGTTTCTTTCAAGACAGACAGACAGACAGATACAACGCAGAACTTCGTACGTAAGTACATCAGTTCAGGTTGCCATGCCACATCAACACAGAGAGACGCAACTGTCAGTTCTAATCCAAGAGTGATAGCAATAATTGAAGTATTAGCAGTAGTAACGGAGAAGATTAGGGAGCGAAGATGTGATTGGAGAAGTATAATTCAGTGAGATAAATTTAGAAGGAGAAAGGTAGAGATGATGAGGAATTCAGAAGGTTAGAATTAGAGAGAACACAAAGAGTGGATGCACCTGCGCCATTGCAAACGATTCTGAGCCATGTCGTTCAAGGTCTCTAACCATCAGTGACTATCGTCTCGCGGACCCCAACCAGGTAGATTCCTACATCTACCAACATGACTCAGTCCACCTGTCAGTGACTTCATGGATTGCTGCCATGTTTTGGTTTGCCACCCCTAGCTTCCTTCCAATCTACTCCTGCACTGCAAAACAATCGGTGGTTAGCCATACGTAACCTATATCTGCAGTTTCTTTGAAGACTGCAGATATAGCTTACACGATGAGTAATAATACCATCTAGCCATAATACCTAGGCGCTGGCTACGTTTCCCATTAATTATCTTCAACCATTTACCACTCTCACGTATTGTTTTGTATGATGATTAGTATTTTATTTATTTATATATTTTTATTTTTTAATTTAGCGGTAGGTGTTAATCTACGCAAATTCAATTTGACTATATGTCAAGAAATTATTCAACAAGCAAATGATCAACTTCAAAAGTATAAAATGCAAAACTCTTCTGAACTAGCGTATGTCAATCATTCGTTATCCGTCTGTGCTTTGTATTTTTCACTGAAATTGCAAATCATTTATGTAATAATCTCTTGTTTGTTTCTTTGCTGTTATTGCTTTTATTCAGATTTGAGTTGGAAGGGTTAATTCAACGTCTTTCAGAGAAACGTTCTGTCGAGGAGTGTGTTACACGATCAGTTCATTTACATAAACTTATGAGGATATGGACTAAAGGTATAATGCGCGTGTATTTGTCTTAGCTTGTGTGTGTGTGTGTTTATGTGTGCTTTGCGTGTTAACAGTGTTTTCAAGTCAGTTATGTAATCTTTTCTGTTATATGAGACAAATCAATGATAAAATCCTTCGCGTATTCTTCGTTTCCTAAGGATTTGAATCCCCAATTGGTAAAAATGGTCTAGATAACAAAATAATAAATTTATAACTTTCCAAGCATTGCTCATGTATCCTGGGACCACCAAGTAAGCAATACAGTTGTTAGGAAAAGGGTATTAGGTAAGGGTGACAGATCAATAGATGAAGTGATGAAACTTCATCAGTTGAGGTGGTTGGGACATGTGTTACGAATGCCCAACCACCGACTGCCTCGACGAGCGATGGTGCCTGGTGTAGAGGTGGTAAGCTGGAAGAAAGCTAGGGGTGGCCAGATCAAAACATAGCACAAATCCATGAAGTTACTGACAAGTGGATCGATTCATGCTGGTAGGTGTAGACTACCTGGTTGTGGTCCGCGAGACGAAATCCACTGATGGATAGAGATCTTGAACGACTTGGCTCAAAATCGTTTGCAGTGGTGGTGCAGGTGCATCTACCATTCTCTTTGTGTTCTCTCGAATTCTAATCTTTTGAATTCCTCATGAGGTTCTTTCATTTTTTTTTCTAAAATCTATTCTCCTGGGATATACTTCTCAAATGATATCTTCGATCGCTGATCTTCTTGATTACTGCTAATCTACTAGCTTTACTATTATGGGATTTGAATTAATAATTCATTTTGCTGTGTGCTAACATAGTACGTACATACGTACGTACGAAGTTCTACATTGTTACTGACTGACTAACTGTCTGATTAAGCTTGAACCAAATAAAAGTTGATAGTCTATCACAAGCCGTTCACATGAAGATGATCTCAAAGATCAGTGTACATGTTCTGTCATGCAGTTTTATTTTCCTAAAATTGTAGTTAGGAAGAAAAACAAGCTATCGTCTCGCAGACCCCAACCAGGTAGCCTACATCTACTAGCAACATGACTCAGTCAGTCCACTTGTCATTTAAACATTATATCACATTAACTTTTATGTGCCGAATTCTTTTTTTTTTAAAAAAATTTAAATATTTTTCACATTTCATAGGATTATCTGTTACTGATGAAATGTGTTTAACTGTTGGATTACACGATCTACTAAATGCTACATCTACTGGTCGTTGGTGGTTAATTGGTTCAGCAGTAAATCGCCCCGTAGATCTTATGTCATCTGTCAAATCTAAAAATGATGTGAAATCAACACATCCTGAAGTATGCATTGTTCAGTTTTTTGTTCACTTTTTGATATTTAAATTAATCCTCTAATGTCAAGGTCAATTTTACATTGGTTTTCAAGAGAACCAAGGAGACTGCTCATGTGTTAGCATTTCTACATGAACAGCTTGGCTCAATCCTGTGGTGCAACCACCAAACAGGTACCTGATACCTTGGTGGACCATTCACACCATTTATATATTTAAACACCAGTACATATATAGTGATTATTTCCGATCCATGATCGCGTCGTCAATCAATATGCACTGCATGACCCATCCCGCTTACACATGATTGTCAAACACATTATTATTAGCAGTGGTGATATGTAGCAATAATACAGCACCTCAATGACAATGGCTCTCGGGAATGTTGCAAACACAGCCACCATTAGTATCAATGGACTGTTAACGATGCTTACCAAAACAATGCCAAGTCATCCATAATGTTCACATTGAACCTCTGGTCTCATAAGAGAAACCTTCAGCTCTATTTATATAGCAGCAGCAGGTTGTATTTAATGCTGCTAACTATAACAGCACTAATGTGTGATTCTTACAAATATCTCGACTTTTTTAGGCAGATATATTCTTACACTTCATATTGGATTGTTGTTTGTTGAAGTTGGAATATAATCTCTGTTTGTTATTTCCGATTTATCGATTGTTTAGAATTAATTAATAGATAAAACCTTATGGTGGAACATCGCGCCTGGTGATTTATTTATTTAGATCGAAAAAAATGTTGATGCGGCGTATGGCAAAGTTTAATTGAATTCTTTGTCACTTTTATCTTTCTTGTCAGTTGAGGTTGTAGCACTGATAGCGGTAATCCAAAAGGTTAAGAATCGAAGGTTAAGAGATTCAAGAAAATTAAAACCAGTGAAATAAAAAAGGAAGAAAAGCTAACGAGGATTTCTGAAACCTCAATTTTGATGGAAAATAAAGAATGGATGCAATTGTACTATTGTGAACGATTTTGAGCCATATCATTCAAAGTCCGCCTAGTCTTAATGACGTTGAGAAAGCGTTAGGAAATCTGAAACGAGGACGAGCTGCAGGTCCTGATAGACTGACCCCTGAGATATATTTAAGGATGGTGGTCCATATTTAGCAGCTAGGTTGACTGAGATCTTAGGTAGAATCTGGGAACTGGACGTAATCCCATCCGACTGGACTCAATCACTGATTGTCCCAATCTATAAGAAAGGACACAAGTCTTCTTGTGACAATCACAGAGGAATAAGTCTAACTAATATAGTATCTAAAATATTGGCCTCAGTAATACTTTGACGCTTAACGAAAGCTCGTGAAGAGCAGACTCGAGAAAACCAGCCTGGTTTTCGACCTGGACGTGGTTGTATAAACCACGTCTTCACACTACGACAGGTCCTGGAACACAGACACACATTTAGGCGTCCTACAATAGTTGTTTACCTGGACCTAAAAGCGGCATTTGACTCAGTGGATCGTGAGGTTCTGTGGCAGTGTCTGTCATTGAAAGGTGTACCAAAGAAGTACATTAACCTCATACAGGCTCTCTACTCGAACACCATTGGTCGAGTGAGAGCATATGGCGAACTGTCACCGGAATTCTTCACTTCAAGTTGTGTCCGTCAGGGATGTCCACTCTCTCCATTCTTGTTTAATTTTATTATAGACATGCTCCTAGAAATAACCTTATCCTCGTCTGAATTTTCAGGAGTAGACCTTCTACCAGGTGGCTCGCTTATTGACTTAGAATATGCCGATGACATTGTCCTACTTGGTGAAGACGCTGACAAAATGCAGAGTCTTCTGACTACCCTAAGCAACAATGCAAGCATGTTCGGGATGCGGTTTTCCCCCTCGAAATGCAAAATGTTGCTTCAAGACTGGGTTTCATCGGCACCTGAACTAATGATAGGGAGTGAAGTAGTCGAACGTGTAGACTGCTTCACTTATCTTGGGAGTCTCATCAGTGCTGATGGCCTGGTGACTGACGAAATCTCAGCTCGGATACAGAAGGCTCGATTGGCTTTTGCCAACCTGCGTCACTTATGGCGTAGGCGAGATATCCGTTTCCTGACTAAAGGACGAGTGTACTGCGCAGCAGGTCGCTCCGTCTTACTTTATGGCTGTGAAACATGGCCAGTGAGAGTAGAAGATATTCGTAGGTTACTGGTATTCGATCATAGGTGTCTTCGAAGCATTACTCGTATATCGTGGGACACCCGAGTGAGCAACGCTGTTATTAGGAATCGGGTGCTAGGTAAGAATGGCAGATCAATAGATGAAGTGGTGAAACTTCATCAGTTGATGTGGTTGGGACATGTGTTGCGTATGCCTAACCACCGACTACCTTGAAGAGCTTTGTTTTGTAGTGTAGGAGTAGGTTGGAAGAAAGTTAGGGGCGGCCAAACCAAAACATGGTAGAAATCCATGAAGTCATTGACTAGTGGACTTAGCCATGTCGGTAATTGTCGACTACCTGGTTGGGGTCCGCGAGATGATAATAACCGATGGTTAGAGACCTTGAATGACATGGCTCAAAATCGTTCGCAATGGCGCCGGTGTGTTCTCTCAAATCCTAATCTTCTGGATTCTTCAACACCCCTAGTTTTGGCTTTCTAAACTTTTCTCACTGAATCATACTTCCTGAATAATATCTTCTAATCCTAACCTCTCTGATTACTTCTAATACCTTTACTACCTCTTCTACTATTATTGGATTTGAATTGACAATTCCATCTCTCTGTGCTACTGTGTGACATGGCGACATGAACTGATATACTTACGTACGAAGTTGTACGTTGCATCTGACTGACTGACTGACCGATTCAAAGTTTCTAACCAGTGGTTACCATCGTCTCGCGGATCCCTACCAGGTAGTCTGAATCCATTAACATGGCTCAGTTCACTTGTGAGTGATTTCATGAATTGGTAGCATGTTTTGGCTTGGCCGCCCCCATAGCTTTCCTCCAGCCTACTACTATACTAGACCGCATCGCTTGTCGAGGTTGCCCGTGGTTCGACATACGTAACACATTTATCAACCAGTTTAGTCGATAAAGATTGACTGTTTCATCAACTGATTCATCATCGTTTTTTCAGTAAATCGATTGAGTAATTAGTGACTCTTCATCAGCTAAAGCGAACTGATCTAGGTTTAAACGCATGACCTAGTAGTTAAAAGCTGAGTGCTTACATTATTCAGTCTCCATTCCAACTTCTTGTTATAAATTTATATTTAGTGTGATTTTGATTATTAGTTGATATTTAACAACTCAGTTGCCTCATCTGATACCAGACAACCTTTACATAGTATCTATTGAATTTTTCATCTAACTGTGCCTTGTTTTCAGATGGTAGCTGTTGCCGAAAAACTTGGTCTACGTACAGTGTCACGTCAGCTGACATTTAGTATTTTAGTTTCTACCGCTGGTGGTCCAGATGCTACAGCTTCAGCTTTGCTTAAAGCTTGTCATACTTCGGCTAATTCACCAGGTGTACAACTTGGAGCAGGTGGTGTAGCTGCGCGAGAAAGAGAAATGATTCATATTGTATTGCATTGTGTTATGTCGGAAATGCCTTTCAATCGTTTCTATCCACGTGTATTAGGCGGTATTCTAAATTGTCATCGACGATTTTTAGTACGTAAAAAGATAAATTGAATTTTTCTTCTGGTTGGCGTTTTTTTGAGTGAGTTAGTTTTGTACGTATTGGGGTTGCCAACCCCCATACCCTATCCTCCACCTTTATCCGGGCTTGGGACCGGCAGTAGCCACATAGGGGCTCCAGATTTCAGTGGAGGAAGAAATTAGGAAGAAGCGCTGAAGGTGTATAGGACATACATTGAGGGAAGCACCTAACTGCATCATAAGACAAGTCCTCACCTGGAATCTTCAAGGCTAAGGGAAGAGAGAAAGGTCAAGGAACATTACCCTGAAGACTGACTTAAGTGTTTTTAATCACGAAGTTCCTTGACTGCCCAATTTGTTATTTGTCACATATTAACAATCATACATTTATTCTCAAATAACCGCTTGTCACAGTAGGCTTGCCAGTTTATAGGTTAGATGCTACCACATTTACTGTGTAGAAGTTAGCGAAGTTAGATTGGAAGTAAGAGATTGTTTCTGATAGCACATTTACATCAATCATGTCACTGACAGAAACAGTTTGATACAGCCACATTTTCAATAAGTGAGTACAAATATAGGGAAGGTACACAGTAGAGTTCTTGAGTGGTTTGTATAATTTAGGAGTAAATTTGTTGGAAGGCGCTTGATGTGCGTGTACAAAAGGTGCATGGGGGGGGGTTAGCATGGATGTTTCGCTGTGGATAGAGTTGTGACAAGGGGAAAAAGAGAGTAAAAAGGAGCAACGAGCGAGGCGATTGTGTATATATAACCAGAACATTGCTTAACTTTTCATGGTGAAGTAGACAATGCAGTGGTAAGTCAAGATAAAATTCATACTGACCACTAAAATTTAAGTAAATTGTAGTAATTTAGCCCAAAAATTAAGGAGTACACTAATGAAGAATGAAGGATTATGGAGTGTGTAAAGTGGATAGAAAAGATTTCAGCTACAAACCTCAACTCATGACCTGTTTAAGGCGGTTATTGGGTTTGTTTATCTGTAAAAAGAAGAGATTCCTTTAGTAATAACGTACTATAGCTTAATGTCATCCACTTCGAAATTGTTAGAAATAAAACCGTCTACTAATTATTAACAAGTAGTATAAAATAATAATAAACAAGAAAAGAATGGGAGCCATTCATATTAGTGAACTTAACATACGTCGTAATAGTAAATTTGGCAAATCATATTCGGTGTGATCTGTGTTATGTTTCCTCTAAAATACTAACAATAGTAATAATTATAATACAGTAGTACATTAACAACAAACAGATTCATATACTTCACTTTGAAACTATAGCACCTCTCATGTATATTTGAGTTTGTTTCTGTTTAATTTCGTCAAGTCGTTTTGCTAAACTTATTGAACAGATAGCAACAACTTGTTCATAGCATTGTACTATTATTATTGTCGTGTTTGTATGAGTTATGTATGCTTCGAGATTGTTTACGGCCTATGCACATATTCTTTCGAACGAAGCTGATGGTAGTCTTCGTCATTGCCATGAATACCTCTACTATTTATCTTTATCACTGTGGGATTTGATTTGACGTTTGCGTCTCTGTGTGCTAATGTAGTGGTATGACAACATGAACTTATGTACATACGTATGAAGTCCTACGTTGCAACTGACTGACTGATGCACATATTCTTGCTACTAGCTCTTTAGTGTTAATCGCTTAAACAATTCAGTGCCTCATTCATTTTCCTAACTACATATGTGTATGTGTGTGCATTTTAATCCTATTCATTCACTCTTGGACATTTGTATATTATTCCCCTTTCTCTTCGTATGTGTGTTGTGATGGGTGTTATTTAGCAACATTTATCAGGATGAATAAGGTACGAAGTTTAAAAATTATACCGAATATTCACAGTCACGAGTATTTTTAACTCATTATAATAACAAAAAAAAAATGAACTCCCATCGAATACCTTACTTACGTACGATCGCTAACCAGTATTCTCTAACCCCTAACCCCTCCGATTACTTCTAATTCCTTTACTACCTCTACTACTATTGGATTTGAATTGACAATTATATCTCTGTGCTGATGTGGTACGGCAACATGAACTGATGTACTTACGTACGAAGTTCTACGTTGCATCTGACTGACTGACTGAGTATTCTCTAGCCTACTCTGTCCTGGGCCGTCTTTTCTAGTTTTGTTTAATTGTTGCTCATTCTTCTCATGTCTATCTTCATTTCTTAGTGTACATGTGTTCTCCGGTCTACCTCTTCTTCTCTGACTTAGGGGGCTTGTCTTGTGATGCAGTTGTGTGCTTTCCTCAATGTATTTCACATTCATGTCCAGCGCTTCTTCCTCTGCTGGAATCTGATTTATTCTATTCCATAGTAGGTTTTTACGGTGTCTGGTGTCTGATCAGCAGATACTGAACTTCATCAGCGCTCCGTATTCATCTTCTGAATTGTATACACTGTCAGGTGTTATTTTTAGTAACGTTTATC
>OX103979.1:73536805-73552158 GCA_944470395.2 Schistosoma turkestanicum | reverse complement strand
CAGTCCTTGAGTAGCTGCTTTTAGTCTCATCGTTCTCCAATCGACCTGCCTGGCATGGTAGAACCTTCAGGAACATATATTACAGCCAGTATAGCTCGGTCGGGTCATGACGATAGGCAATTGCGATCACCACGTCAAGGTAGCAGCTAAAGTAGGGCTACAAAATGTAATCAATAACACTATTTACTTACACTTGTTCGCCCCTAATGGAGCACAGACTGCCGATTAGCATTCTCTAACCTATTCTGTCCTAGGTCTTTCTTTCCAGTTCTACCCAAATCTCATTCGTTCTATGCATGTCTACCTCCAATACTCGAAGTAACGTTTTCTTTGGTCTTTTTATCTTCCTTTAGCGTTGAGGATTAGTTGTGACGCAGTTGGTTGCTTTCCTCAATTTGTATCCTATTGTTATGTTATCAGTTGCAAGATACTATTTATATATTTAGTAATCTATGAATTTTTTAATTAAACTGTGTGCAATCGACTCCTGAAAAGCATCAAGAATGCACTGTGTTGTGCATGAAATAATCTTGAATCGATCAATATTAGAAGACCATTAGAAAACTGGAAGCACTGAAAGAAGGCCGTTTCTTCGTAGTATGGGACTTCTCAGTATTGCTCATCCACGACTCATGCCCTGAGTAAGAATCGAATCCAGAAACTTTGGTGTTTCGTGCGAACGTTTAACTTTTAGACAGCTGAGCTGGCATCCACCAGTTTAATTTCGAACCTTATCCACTCTCTTTGGCGAGTGCTGCTTCATGCTGCTTCGAACAGCGTCGAAATTCACTAGGCACGTTTTCTCACTAGAACTAGGAGAAACATCTTCAAAGCAACACCAAAATGATCTTGAGAAAACTCACCTACTCGCAAAGGGTTTAAAGAGAGTGATAACTTAAGGCGAGAAACTAAATTTCAAATATACACTTAGTAGTTAGGGTTTTCATCACGAACTAACATCAAATTTAATGCGAAAACATTGTTTAACAGTAATTATGAATAAACTTCGATCGCAAATCCAAGACTCGTTATCGTATAATCTAATTAATTTGTTCATAAATTATAGGTTTGCCGCGCGCAATTAGTTAAATTGGGATGAAAAAACAAATACAATTAACAGGTAATCTGATCAATTATAAATAATGAGAAATTGAATCGAAAAAGTACAATAATTTAGTCATGAAAAATTACGGTAATATTTATTGACAAAAAAACTCCTCCTGTAGACCCTTCCAAGTTACTGCCGGTCCCAAACCCGGATAGAGGAGGAGAGGTTAGGCATGGGGTTTGTGCCCCCATCTCAACTATAAACTAACTTGCCAAATCAGAAAAAATAATTCAAACCATTTTAACTCTTCCCTGGGAGTTGGAAGAAGAATTATGACGTCGCGTGATGAAAGCCGTGTTCCTTCGGAAGTCACGAGGCCGATGGCCCTTCTGACAACCAGAGTAACCATTCTTTTAGGTACATGGAATGTTCGTACAATCTGGGAGACTGGAAGACTATTTCAAGTTGCGGCAGAAATGAAAAGATACAACCTCGAGGTGCTCGGCATAAGTGAAACGCATTGGACACAGGTAGGACAACTGAGATTTTCAATACAAATGTCAGGACAGTTCTACTGTATGGAGCGGAAACATGGAGAACTACCAAAACCATCATCCAGAAGATACAAATGTTTATTAACAGCTGTCTACGCAAAATAATTCGGATTCGTTGGCCAGACACTATCAGCAACAACGTACTGTGGGAGAGAACAAACCAGATTCCAGTGGAGGAGGAAATCAGGAAGAAGTGGTGGAAATGGATAGGACACACACTATGGAAAGTACCTAACTGCATCACAAGTCAAGCCCTCACATGGATTCCTCAAGGCAAAAGGAAAAGATGAAGGCCAAGGAACACTTTACACCGAGAAATAGAGAAAGATATGAGAAGAGTGAACAGAAATTGGATAGAACTGGAAAGGGATGTCCAGGACGAAGTTGGTTGGAGAAAACTGGTCGGTGGCCTATGCTCGATTGGGGGTAACTGGCGTAAGTAATTAAGTAAGTAATATTGACAAAAAGAATAATATAATTTACGGAGTTCCAGTTGATTCACGATACTTACTAATGAAGAAACGTTTGAGATATTCGATTATTAGAACCGTTCTATTTTATAGACTCACAATAACAGTAGTTGACAACACTTCAACAAGTAGACGCTAATACAGAAAGATCAACAAAATCAGATGAAGCTGATATTCAAACAGGAACACTTGAAATAGTAGAATTCAGTAGGTACAATAACATGAGTATATTCTACAAGCGTACAAAAATTTAGAGAGTTAAGAGTAGTGGCAACCAATCAGGAAAGAATGACTGACATGAGGAAAAATGTAGTTGAAAAAAGCACTCGGTGTTACTGTTCTTAGTAAGATCTTAATATAAAGCTAAAAAAGATAGGATCCCCTTGAGAAGAATAATGTAAGATTTAGAAGTAAATAAAAGTGATCAGATAAAATTCTTTTCAAGCAAAACTGAAGAGTTTAAGTTGTACATCAGGTAGATGAGAAAAATAGCGATTTAGGGGATGGAATTGCTAATCCAATGCCCAACCTCACTCTTTTATTCGGGCTTTGGACCAACAGTAAACCGAGAGGGGCTCGAGGCAGAGCAGATATGAAAAGAATAAAAAGGGATCGGTTAGGAGTGGAAATGAGGACGTAGGATAGATTTTGTTAGAGAATCCTGGTTTATGTGATACATTTACATTACTAATCCATCATATTATCTGATCATCATCATTGATGAGGAAGGTAGAAATGATGTGAATGTAAAGATATGGATTAGTAAAGCAAGGCGAGAATCTCTACAACTGAAGAACATCTATATTACTCAAAACAACTATCAACAAACACCAAAGTCAGACTATTCAATACGAATGTCAAAATGGTTTCTATTGTATGGGACAGAAAGATGGAGAACTACGAAAGACATCATCCAGAAGATATAACTGTTTATTACCAGTTGTCTATGCAAAAAACTAATGATCTGTTGGCCAGACACTACTATCAGCGACCACCTACTAGACTCCTCCAGCTGAGGAAGAAATCAGGAAGAAGCATTGGAGGCGGGTAAGACATACGTGGAAGAAATCACTCAACTGCGTCGCCAGACAAGCACTAAGGTGGTACGTAGAGAAGCATACCAAATAGTACATAGCATTGGGAACTGGAAGTAGTTATGAAAAGATCGAATAACACTTGATAACAAGTGATAAATAGAGCAAAGGATAGATTTGGGTGGAGAATACTGGTCCCACTAACCGTAACACACATACTTAAGTACGTAGTTATATTACTACTAATTGTAATTTTACTCAAATGATAGTTGATATGAAACTTCGACATAATAATAATTTTATTTTAATATTTTTTTTGTAAATTTTATTCGCATTTTTGCGTTTATTTAAATCTTTTATAAACGCCATCATCTTTTGTGTCATTTTATTCTAATCAGATTGATTTCATAACCAAAAAGATGTATATATCTGTCATAATTTCGACGAAATAGAAAAACAAAGAACACATTGAAGATTGAACAGATTCTCATAGTTATAAATTTATTTGTCTGCAAAATAAAAAAATTTCAACTAAAAATGAACTTTTCGTTTCGTTTAGTTGATTTTTTCTCTCTCATGTCTACCCTACTACTACTACTACGAGTTGTCACATTTACATTGCAATGGTGTGTTTGACAATTTCGTCTTATCGATTTATTGATTGATTGAGAAACAGAGCTATAAAGAAAAAAAATGCAGTCGTAATCTTTTTTTTTCACCTAATGATTGATGATTGAATGATAAAGCGATAAGGCGAACAACAACACGATATGAAGAACAACTCCACGCCGCAATAAATAAATACATTTGATAAAAACACAACAGAGTGATCAATATTCAATTTAATTACAATGTAAACGCAATAAAGGCATCACTGATCTGATGATGATGATGATGATGATGATGATGATGATGATGATGATGATGATGATGATGATGATGATGATGATGATGATGATGATGATGATGATGATGATGATGATGATGATGATGATGATGATGATGATGATGATGATGATGATGATGATGATGATGATGATGATGATGATGATGATGATGATGATGATGATGATGATGATGATGATGATGATGATGATAACATCAGACAGAGTATGATAGAATCGATTGGTTGGTTGGTTGGTTGATCGTTTGATTGAAGGCAAACTAACGAGTTCAATTAAATAGTTGCGCTACAGTGAATCTGTTTGTTTGATTTTGTTTATCATAAAATGTCAGTGATTTTAAAAATTGATAACAAACTGAAAAAAAAAATTCATACCGAATGAAATAGTTTTACTTCGCGTTTTCAAAAGGAAATAAAAAGTCAGTTGTATGAGAGATTTTTATCAGATCAAATTTTATTTAATCAGTCAGTAACTAGTAGGAGTGATGTTGATTCAATCAAATTGTGAATGTGGAAAAATAAATATATACACAACGGTGATGGAAATGATTGAGGAGTTATTATTATTATTTGTTGGAGATGTCAGATCCCCAGAACTCGCTTGATAAATGCCTTATTCTCGATTTCACGTTTGCCAGCATACGCTGATCAGTTGACCTTGAGATTTCATTTCACACCAGGAAAATCCATGGCTGTGATTGGCTGCTGTGTATTTTAGTGTGCTATTTTTGTGACTGTTCCAAGGACGTTTCTATGATGTATAAATAAACGAGAGTTGTGTGCTTGATTGTATTGTGATTGCTGGGTGTTTGTAGAATATACTTTCTACGCTTACCAAGTCTTCTGTTTTGCAGTTTGGGATTCAAGGTAGCCTACCTGGACGCCGGTAATTGTCTCGTTCGCGTTTATCGACTAAGGGGAACTTGTAATAGCTTCAAGTATACCTAGTGACGAACATAACATTATTATTGAAAACATTTTGTGCAAAGGTGTTATACTCGTCAACTGATATGCTTGAATGCTATTACGAGTTCACTTTAGTCGGTAAACGAGAGCGAAGGCAAATGATCCAGTAACATGATAGGCTACTTTAATCTGAGATTCTCAATGCTCCACACTAAGTAGACGGAAATCTCTTGATAAGGCGTAGAAAGTGTATTCTACAAGCACCTAGAAAATCAAGTTTATTTATACATGATAGAAACTTCCTTGGGAGAGCTAGAAAAAGAGCGTACTAAAATAATACATCACCCAATAACAGTCAAGCATTTTCCGGGAGGGAAATGTAATCTTAAGGTCAACTGATCAGCCCATGCGTTAAAACAAAAAATTTAATATTAGGACCTTTATCAAGTGAGTCCTAGGGACCTAACGTCCCTAACAAAAGGGAAAACCAAGTTTCTCCGATACAACATAACATCCATTCAACCAAAACACTCGACAGAGAAGCGTTGAAAGATGTGTCACTGCAGCATCATTAATAAAACAAGGTGAATCCGATGGAGATGTGAAGGTGTGGATCGGCAAAGCAACGATAGCATTTCTCAGATGGAAAAACATGCAGAACTCAAAACACCTATCAATCAACACCGAAGTCACAATTTTCAAAAGAAATGTCAAGAAAGTTCAAATGCATGGAGCTCAAACTTGAAGAACTACGAAAGTCATCATCCAGAAGCTACAAGGGTTTATTAACAGTTGTCTAAGCAAGTTGTTTACCTAAAATACTTCGGATTCGTTGGCCAGATACTATCAGGAACAACCTACTGTAGGTGAGGAGAATGCAGATTATGGTGAAGGAAGAAATCAGGAAGAAGCACCGGAAGAAGCCAGAACACACATTGAGGAAATTATCCAACTGCGTCACATGACAACACCTCACTTGGTATCCTCAAGGAAAACGGGGAAGAGGAGAAATGTAGACATACATGAGCAGAATAAACAAAAATTGGACAGAATTGCAAAGGAAAGCCCAGGATAGAGCAGGTCGGAGAATACTAGTCGGTGGCCTACGTTCGATGAAAGATTACAGGAGTAAAGTAAAGTCAATAAGTATAAATTGATCATCATGTTAGACCACTATTAAAAACCTAGAAGTATTGAATGGCCGCTTCGTCCTAGTATCAAAGTGAATCCAAAAGAGGGAACTCATAACCTCCAGACCACTGAATCCATAATATTGTACAACCATCCATCATTCACTGTATTCATTGCGTAACTGCCTCAATAATTATTACTTCATTAGAGAGTAATGCAGATTGTTGTTCACTAGTGACCAGCTTCAGGAGGAAGAAGATGTGACCAGTGGATTAGTTCAACATTGTCAGGTGTAGATAGTAACTACCAAAGACTGTTGGGTGAGGTTGCGCAGAATCCTTAGATTGATCCGAGTTTGACATTAACCCCAATGAGTACCGGCCCGGAGGTAAGTCGTTCGCACTAAATACCTGCCTACAGTTAATGGGGGGGGGTCATAGGAGCGCACTGCTGATGAGTAGTCCCCTAACCAGATAGAACGAAACAGCTGTCTTTCAGTGCTTTCAGGCTCTTAATGATGTTCTAACAAGATTTACTCAAAGCTTATTTTTGAATCTAAATGATTGTTTTACCTATCCATTCCAAATTAGTTCTTATCTCGAATTTCATACATACAATCAATCAAAATTAAAAAATATATTATCTCATCAATGATGATTTCAGCAATGAATAAGTTACAAGTTGATCTCATCATTTATATTAATAAAGCTCTATCAACAAATAGCTCTGTCAACTATCATCACTAGTCAGCATTAATTTCACTTAGGATATGATTGAAACAAAAGAAAACACAACGCTTTACTAAAAAAAAAACTTGACAAAATTAATCATGAAAACTTTTGATTAATGAACATAAAGATTATTTTTATTGGAATAGTTAATTAATTTTCATTTGATCAAGTTTAATGAGAGTTTTTATTGCGCACTGACATTATTTTTAATAATTCTACTACTACTACTACTACTACTACTACTACTACTACTACTACTACTACTACTACTACTACTACTACTACTACTACTACTACTACTACTACTACTACTACTACTACTACTACTACTACTACTACTACTCACACTACTACTACTACTACTACTCACACTACTACTACTACTACTACTCACACTACTACTACTACTACTACTCACACTACTACTACTACTACTCACACTACTACTACTACTACTACTACTCACACTACTACTACTACTACTCACACTACTACTACTACTACTACTACTACTACTACTCACACTACTACTACTATTACTACTACTACTACTACTACTGTGGTGTGAGCTACTTATAAGTAGTATATGACGTGAGTGTAAACGTAATGTCTGGCAGCATAATATTGGGGAAGATCAACAAAGGAAGAGTTAGAAAACAATGGAATTTGTATGAAACGCATGAATAGTAGTGACAATGGATTGATGTTTTGCAACAGGAACAGTTCAGATCGATATGATGAACTGTTATTTTGCAAATGAACGATTTACGATATGGTTTTCCAATTTTACTGGGTAACTCTGTAATTTTCGTTAAATACAATTCGGTTGCCCCACCTGTGTTCTAATTCACTACAATGTGAGCTCATCATACAAACCAGACAATAATAATAAGAACGAATGGTACATACATGGCTTGGTTAAATAAATTGATCGAAAAGGGCTTAAGCAAATTAAATCTAAGCGAACTGGAATGAAGTGTATTCTTTGGTCTTTTCCTTTGACCTTGGTGATTTCAGGTTAACAACTACACATAGGTTAATCATTCTTGCTTACAATCGAATGTCCTGGGTTTGAATCTTGTGATTAGCTGGAATCATGGATGTTCTTTGCTTCCAGGTTTCGAATGATGGTCTACACACTGTTGAAATAATAAACTTGTGTATATCTATTACCCTTTGTCTTTCTGTATTTAAAAAACAGTTTGGGTGCATCAATCAGTTTTGATGCATGTATACCCTTATATCTACACATAATAAGTATTTTCAACACTAATCCACTATTGTCTAGACAAATCAGTGATAATGAAAACAGATGCACGTTTTTTTTGTGTAGAAATGTTATCTTCCTCAAAAATCATCATTTTGGAATTGAATCTTTGTAGCGCGGTTAACGGTGGGATTTCACTCATTTGTTTTCATAAGATACACACATTTGTATTAAAATAACATGTTTGACATGTTGATAACACGATTGTTGCGTGGTATTTCATGTTTATCATTGGTCAATAGACGATTAGGTATCGGAAAATAGACATACCTTAGTCTTAATTATTCAAAGTTTAGAAAATTATTTTATTGCTGAAATTATGAACGGATCATTGTTAGTTAGGCCAAGAAACACTGGAAGACAGCCATTCCATGCTACCAAGTATGAGAATAATCATCAGTAGTGCGCACCCACAATCCCCACTCTTGCGAATTGAACATAGGACCTTCGGTCTTTCGCGCGAACGTTCAACCTCTGGACCATTGGGCTGGTACTGGTAATGGTGTCAGTGTCAAACTATGATCAGTCAGGATTTTTCTCAACCTCATCCAACTGTCTTCGGTAAGTACTACCTAGACCCAACACGGTTGAACTACTCCATTGGTCACATCTTCTTACTACGTCGGTGAGAATTTCCTCCTAAAGTTAGTCACTAATCAACAAAAGTCTCCAGAACTCTATGATGAAGAAAAAACTGTTGTATACGTAAGGATCTTACACCAACTCACCCTTTGCCTTCTTTAGTGATTGACTGCCTACATCCGACAGAGATTAACTCCACTGGTCACATGTTCTTACTAGAACTGTGAGAATATCTTCACGAATCTAGTCATTAGTATGAACATGATTGATTTTGCATAAGAGTATCATAGAGATTGTTTTTTTACAGATTAAAATCATTAATGAATCAGTGTTATACCACCATTGGAAATGTGGAAGCACTGAACGACCATTTCGATTGTACCATTCAGGATTCATTAATAATTCATATTCGCGATGCTATATGTGAAAGTTAACGCAATTTCTAGTTAGAGATGTTGTTTACTTACCCACGTTTGTCATTCCCAATGTAGCATAGGCTGCCTATCAGTTTTCTCCAACCTACTGCGTCCTGAGCTTCCCTTTCCAGTTCTATCCTATTTTTGTTCATTTTTCTCGTTTCTTTCTCTAGTTTTCGGTGTAATATGTTCCTATGACGTCCTCTTTTCTTTTATCCTTGAGGGTTGCAAGTGACGCTTTTGGATGCTATCCACACTATGTGTTTTGTGCGGAGCTTGGAGCCCCTCAACTACCAGTTCCAAGCCCTAATAAAGGAGGGTTGGGCATGGGGCTAACGACCCCTTCCCATAAAAAACTAACCAGCTAAAAAGACACCAGCCAGAAAAATCTATTCAAGTCAGAGATGTTACTATTACTGTATTACAGAGCATAATTTTCCACCTGTAAGACTGAGATATTTACATTGATCAGTCTAATAAGTAATAATATTTTGACATCTTTGTCAAACGCTAGTAATGATCAACTTTCGAAGCCGATGTCACTTGATATCATATGAAAGATGATTTGAAGTTAACTCACTGAAATAAACTTTCTAATCTCTCTTGAATTCCGAAAATTTCTTAGTAAATGTTACTTCTTAACGGTAGCTGGTAGTTTTTTTACGTAACTTATAGATTTTTCAGTATGCAGTTATGGAGATTGATATTTATCACTGAAATCATAAAGCAATCGTTGTTAGACCACCATTAGAAACCTGAAAGCACTGGAAGACGGCCATCTCGTCCTGATATAGGTGACTAGCTACTGACTAGCTTTGTAAAGAAATTCTCAGAGTTCTAGTGAGAAGATGTGACCAGTGGAGTTCAACCCTGTCTGATGTACGCATGCAAAACCTACGGCCCCGGGTTCGAGCCCTGCGAGTATCAGGAATCATGGATGCACACTGTTGATGAGTTATCGCATACTCCAGGGCGAAACGACCTCCGTTCAGGTTTCTAATGCTGTTCTGACAATGACTGATTCTTGACTTCAGAAATAATCAATTCTTTTTTATTTTAGTTTGACAAAACTCTTGTTCTTTCATTCAACCGTAATAATTATGGAATTTTTCCTGTTTTATTTTCGGTACCATACTGTCTTTTTCACGAAGTATTCATGTTGTTTATTTCTGGTTGAACTGAGTTTTCATTAATCTTTTATCCTAAAACGAATCAAAAACGTTCTAATTCAATAACACGGAAAAAAAATTATTCTAGTTTTCCATACCAATGATTATAGAACTAGTTATTCATGTCGTGTGGACTTTATTCTTATTTACTTAGTAAAACAATAATGATTATAGACGAAATGTCAATGTATTTTCAGTTAGAGCTTTGGAGAATTGTCTTTTTTACACATTTGAAATCATCAATCAATCATTGTTAGACCACCATTAGAAACCTAGAAGCACTGAACGGCCGTTTCGTCCTGTTATGGGACTACTACTACTACTCATCAGCTGTGCGAATCCAAGACTGATGATTTCAAACGTGTAGAAAGTAGAGTGTGTTTATTTGATTAGTTGACTTTCATTATTATGTGTTATTGTCCACTAGATAAAAGTTGTCTACGCAAAATCAATCAATCAACAGCAACGTGGAACTTCGTACGTACGTACGTACGTAAATCAGTTCAAATTGCCATACTACATTAACACAGATAGAGGTAAGTGCCAATTCAAATCTTACAGTAGTAGAGGTAGAAAAAGTATTAGCAGTAACGGAGAAGATTAGGGTTCGAAGAAGTAGAATCTAGTGAAATAAACTTAAAAATAAAACGATATAGGTGATGACGAATTCCGAAGATTAGCATTTGGGAGAACACAAAGAGTGGATACACCTGCGCCATTGTAAACGGTTTTGAGCCATGTCATTCAGAGTCTCTAACCAACGATTACTATCATCTCGCGGGCTCCAAACAAGTAGCCGACACTTACCAACATGGTTCAGTCTACTTGTCAGTGACTTGATGGATTTCTACCATGTTTTGGCTTGGTCGCCCCTGGCTTCTTTCAACCTATTCCATCATCGCAAAACATAGTTCGACGAAGCAGTCAGTGGCTGATTATACGTAACACATGTCCCAACCACCTCAACTGATGAAGTTTCACCACTTCATCTATTGACCTGCCACTCTTACCTAGCACACGTTTCCTAACAACACCACTGCTTACTCGGTTGTCCCACGATACACGAGCAATACGTTGAACAAACCTATGATCGAAAATAAGTAGCCTACTAAGATATTCGACTCTGACTGACCATGTTTCATAGCCATAAAGTAAGACGGAGCGAACTAATGCGCAGTAGACTCGTCCTTTAGTTAGTAAACGGATACCTCGCCTACGCCAATGTCTACGCAAAATACTCCCCATTTGTTGGCCAGACACCATCAGCAACAACTTACTGTGTAAAGATTCCAGCTGAGAAAACAGTTAGGAGACGTATCGGTGACTGAATGTATATCCTCATCGGAGAAAGCACCCAACTGAGTCAGTCACAAGACAAGCCCTCACTTAAAATCCTCAAAGACAAAATAAAAAAAGAAGAATACTAATGAACACATTACGTTGAAAGTTGTAAACGGAAATGAAACGAGTGAACAGTAGAAGGTGTGAAGTGAAATTAACAAATGCCTCATCAGTCCGATTACATTTCAGATACAACGTCAAAAAATGATAAGTGGCAGTGGAGTTTATCTCTAACCATTTTCAGACAGACTTGAGTACTATGATATATACGTAGCCAATTGTAAGACGAATCGTGCCTGAGATAATTTATCTGTTTAAAATGTGTATAATCAAAACTTTGTTCTTATTATTCATCTATTTAGTATAATCTTATTAAGGTAGGTGCATACAACGAAATACGATAGAGTAAATTATATAATCTCTGTAGTTTACTTCTGTAGTAGTAGTACTAGTGTGGCGCGCGCTACTTATAAGTAGTATATGATGTGAGTGTAAACGTAATGTCTGACAGCAGAAGATGGGGGGGGGGGGAAGATCAAGAAAGCAAGAAGAGTGGTAACACAATGGAATTTGTATGAAACGCATGAATAGAGAAATGTCAGACAATGGATTGATGATTGATTGAAGATTTGCAAATTAACGGTTGACGATATGGTTTTCCTATTTTACCAATCAACTCTGTAATTTGAGATAACTACAGTTCGCTTGCCCCCACCTGTGTTCTCCTTCACTACACTAGTAGTAGTAATTGTTCATTCATGCTGAGTATTCCTTACTGGATCCAACATATAACATTTAATAAAACAACTATTCTACGTCATAATTTTGGAGAGATAACTGAATTTCATTGAAATCATGAATCGATCAATGTTAGATCACAAGTAGAAACCTGGAAGCAGTAGATGGCTGTTTCGTCCTAGTATGGGACTTATTACGACCCCCCTACTCGTAGGAATCGGACTAAGGACCTTCGGTCTTGCACACAAACGCCTTACCTCTGGACATCTGAGCTGTCAGCATACAAAGGTGTTATTTTCTATCTTTGATCAATCCACAATCTTGTGCAACTTCATTCAATGTCTTCGGTGAGCACTAACTCACACTCGAAAAGTGCTGCACTTCAATGGTCACGTTTTCTCACTAGAACTTCGAGCATTTCCTTACGAAGCTAGTCACTAGTGAGCAAATGGGACTTCTATGAAAGTTATTATTATTATTATTATTATTATCACTATTTCTAGACATTTGTATTCCTGGTGTAATGAACGAAGACAGTTAGTCTAGATGGAATTAGTGCTTTATTCAAAATATGTACATTCCATCTTCAAACAGTCTTCTAGCTGTCTCCCTTAACATGCATTCTAGTCTTCAAAACATTTTTATCACACAATTTATTCGAATACTCCGATACTCTTCATTTCAGTGGTAACATCTGCACCACCCACCTCCATATTACTACTTACAAGCCACATTGTGAGTAGTATACACTAAATTCGTATAACTAGTGTAGACTGTTACATTTTGATTGTATAAACAATTTTCACAAATAAAAATAAACCAACTTTCACGTCATAAACATGATGTTATCACTGAGAGTAATGACTTCATTCAATGATCAATTAATAAGGTTGTTTATATCAAACAAAACAAACATTTGTTTGAATGAGACAAGCGAATCACCATTTAAAACACAAGCCAACCAACCAGCAAACAAACAAACAAACTTAATCCATTGAACGTAATCACAGACAACAGACAATTTATTTTTTCGATTTGTTGTTTCGCGGATTTTCAAAAATTATTGAACATTGAATATGGATTTTGAAAAAACAAACAGACAAACAAATCAAATCAATAACTAAAATCAGTATTTAATTTCGTTATGATGATTGAGGAAAGGAAGTTGTCATGACTAAAATTAAAAAAAAAAGAAACGAATCAATCGTCCAACTGATCAATTGATTATTTTGTTAAGTAGCATTAATTAATTAATGAATGGATGGCTGGTTTGTCTCATTCTTCGTTTTGATCGTATTCTATTGAACAGATTTAAACTATTGTGGTGCGCGCTACTTATAAGTAGTATATGACGCGCGACTGAAAACGTAATGTCTGACAGCAGAAGATGGGGGAAGATCAAGAAAGGAAGAAGATTGGTAACACAATGGAATTTGTATGAAACGCATGTATAAGTGAAATTTCAGACAATAGATTGATGATGGATTGAAGATTTGCAAATTAACGATTTACGATATGGTTTTCCAATTTTACTGAGTAACTCTGTAATTTACCATAAACAAAATTCGGTTGCCCTAACCTGTGTTCTCCTCCACTACATTATGACTGTTATATTAGTAGTTCAAGTGAATAAACCAGATTGTTGCAGTGGAGGAAGAAATCATTGAAGAAGCGTCACAACAGAGGGCCTTCACTTGGAATCTTCAAGGTAAGAAGGAAAAGAGGAAGAGCGTAAAACAACATTACGTCGAGAAATGGAGATAGATATAAGAAGAATATGAATAACAATTGGACAGAATTGGTAAGAGATGCTGAGGATAGATCAGGTTTGAGAATGCTGGTCAGCAGTGCTAGTCAGATGGTGAAAGGTGTTTAGCAGAGAACTTTGAAAGAGCTAAACTTTGTTTTTGCTCGTTAATAATTAACAGCAAGGTGTGCTTGAATGTTTTAGAGAACTGGTTCTCATCAAAACAACTAACTTTATAAACTAAGCCGTTATCAAATATTAATTCAGACTTTAAATTAGCTTCTATAAGAATAAGATATTTGAGTTGATTAATCATTGAGTAACCACTACTTATAACTCCACCTGGAGCCTTTTCAGAGTTACTACCAGTTCCCACTCTACAGTTAAAGGAGAATGTTTAGGTATTAGTGTTAGCGACCCCATTGCGAAGAAAACTAACTAACCAGAAAAAACCATTCAAAATTTGGCCTGGTAGTTGAACGATCCTCCATTTAGAACAGTTATGAATGAACTAGCGTTGATATGTCTCTTCTCCATATTATATAAATAGGCTACGTACCTTCTTACCTCCTTACGCCTGTTACCTGCGATGGAGCTAAGCCGCCCACCAGTAATCTACAATCTGCTCTGTCCTGGGCTACACATTCCAGTTCTGCCCAATGTTTGTTCATTCCTCTCATATCTTTCTCTATTTCTCGGTGTAAAGTGTTCCTTGGCTTTCCTCTTTTCCTTTTGCCTTAAGGGTTCCAAGTGAGTGCTTGTCTTGTGATGCAATTAGGTGCTTTTCGCAGAGTGTGTCCTATCCACTTCCATCACTTCTTCCTGATTTACTCCTTCACTGGAATCCGGTTTGTTCCCTCCCACAGTAATTTATTGCTGGTCGCGTGTTTGGTCAACAGATCTTTCAGGATTACTTGACATTTACTTTTATGATTTGTAAATTCTTGTATACTAAACCATTATTGTTTATTGTTCTCAATGAATTTTTTCCTGAGATTTTGAGAAAAGATTTTACCGTGTTGCAAAGACTGTTTAAGGCAGTTAGCAGAGTTTCTGGCGAATCTTTCAAAGTCATTATCAATATGAAGTTGAATAGACATGTCAAAACTTGCCAACTTTACACAAGTTGCATTTTCATCAGAAACTAACCATTCACTTTATACACATTTTTCCCCGTGTATATCTTCTGGTAGACACCGATAAGCAAAGATATAAAAACTCTACAATACTTTATCTAGGAAAAACAGGCAGTAAGAACTGAGACAGTTAAACACTTGTTCCTAATTTAAAAACCATCGTACGGATACGCGTCGTT
>OX103979.1:73520624-73536311 GCA_944470395.2 Schistosoma turkestanicum | reverse complement strand
AGTCTGTTTCCTAGGTAAAATATTGTAGAGTTTTTATATCTTTGCTTATCGGTGTCTACCAGAAGATATACACGGAGAAAAATGTGTATAAAGTGAATGGTTAGTTTCTGATGAAAATGCAAATTGTGTAGATTTGGCAAGTTTTGACATGTCTATTCAACTTCATAAACAATAATAGTTTAGTATAAAATAATTTACAAATCATAAAAGTAAATGTCAAGTAATCCCGAAGGATTTGTTGACCAAATACACGATCAGCAACCACTTACTGTGGGAGGGAACAAACCAGATTCCAGTGGAGGAGTAAATCAGGAAGAACAGGGCGGAAGTGGATAGGAAACACTCTGCGAAAAGCACCTAACTGCATCACAAGCCAAGCCCTCACATGAAACCCTCACGGTAACTGGAAAAGAGGAAGGCCTGGGGACACACTACACCAAGAAATATAGAAAGATATTAGAAGAATGAACAAAAATTGGGCAGAACTGGAAAGTGTAGCCCAGAGCAGAGCATATTGTAGATTACTGGTGGGTGGCCTATGTTCCATCGCAGGTAACAGGCGTAAGGAGTTAAGAAGGTACGTAGCCTCTTTATATAATATGGAGAAGAGACATATCAACGCTAGATCGTCACAGTCATAACTGTTCTAAATGAAGGATCGTTCAACTACCAGGTTTTTTCTGCTTAGTTAGTTTTCTTCGCAGTGGGGTCGCTAACACTAATACCTAAACATTCTCCTTTAACTGTAGAGTGGGAACTGGTAGCAACTCTGAAAAGGCTCTAGGCGGAGTTATAAGTAGTGGCTACTCAATGATTAATCAACTCAAATATCTTATTCTTATAGAAGCTAATTTAAAGTCTGAATTAATATTTGATAACGGCTTAGTTTATAAAGTTAGTTCTTTTGATGAGAACCAGTTCTCTCAAACATCCAAGCACACCTTGCTGTTAATTACTGACGAGCAAAAACAAAGTTTAGCTCTTTCAAAGTTCTCTGCTAAACACCTTTCACCATCTGACTAGCACTGCTGACCAGCATTCTCAAACATGACCTATCCTCAGCATCTCTTACTAATTCTGTCCAATTGTTATTCATATTCTTCTTCTTATATCTATCTCCATTTCTCGACGTAATGTTGTTTTACGCTCTTCCTCTTTTCCTTCTACCTTGAAGATTCCAAGTGAAGGCCCTCTGTTGTGACGCTTCTTCAATGATTTGATCCTTCACTGCGACAATCTGGTTTGTTCTCTTGAACTGCTAATATAATAGTCATAGTGTAGTGAAGGAGAACACAAGTGAGGGCAACCGAATTTTATTTAATGAAAATTACAGAGTTACTCAGTAAAATTGGAAAACCATATCGTAAATCGTTAATTCGCAAATCTTCAATTCATCATCAATCTATTGTCTGAAATTTCACTTATACATGCGTTTCATACAAATTCCATTGTGTTCCCACTCTTCTTCCTTTCTTGATCTTCCCCCACCTTCTGCTGCCAGACATTACGTTGACACCCGCGTAATATACTACTTATAAGTAGCGCTCACCACAGTAGTTTAAATCTGTTCAAAAACTAGGAACGAGACAAACCAGCCAGCCATTCATTAATTAATTAATGCTACTTAACAAAATAATCAATTGATCAGTTGGGCGAATGATTCGTTTTTCTTTTTTAATTTTAGTCATGACAACTTCCTTTCCTCAATCATCATAACAAAATTATATACTGATTTTAGTTATTGATTTGATTTGTTTGTCTGTTTGTTTTTTCAAAATCCATATTCAATGTTCAATAATTTTTGAAAATCCGCGAAATAACAACTCGAAAAACTAAATTTTCTGATGTCTGTGATTACGCTCAATGGATTAAGTTTGTATGTTTGCTGGTTGGTTGGCTGGTTGGTTTGTGTTTGAAATGGTGATTAGCTTGTCTCATTCAAACAAATGTTTGTTTTGTTTGATAAAACAACCTTATTAATTGATCATTGAATGAAGTCATTACTCTCAGTGATAACATCATGTTTATGACGTGAAAGTTGGTTTATTTTTATTTGTGAAAATTGTAACAGTCTACACTAGTTATACGAATTTAGTGTATACTACTCATAATGTGGCTTGTAAGTAGTAATATGGAGGTGTGTGATACAGATGTTACCACTGAAATGAAGAGTATCGGAGTATCCGAATAAATTGTGTGATAAAAATGTTTTGAAGAACAGAATGCATGTCAAGGGAGACAGTTAGAAGACTGTTTGAAGATGGAGTGTACATATTTTGAATAAAGCACTAATTCCATCTAGACTAACTGTCTTCGTTCATTACACCAGGAATACAAATGTCTAGAAATAGTGATAATAATAATAATAATAATGATAATAACTTTCATAGAAGTCATGAATATAATGGTAATAATCATTTGCTCACTAGTGACTAGCTTCGTAAGGAAATGCTCGAAGTTCTAGTGAGAAAACGTGACCATTGAAGTGCAGCACTTTTCGATTGTGAGTTAGTGCTCACCGAAGACAGTGAATGAAGTTGCACAAGATTGTGGATTGATCAAAGATAGAAAATAACACCTTTGTATGCTGCCAGCTCAGATGTCCAGAGGTAAGGCATTTGTGCGCAAGACCGAAGGTCCTTAGTCCGATTCCTACGAGTAGGGGGGGGGTCGTAATAAGTCCCATACTAGGACGAAACAGCCATCTATTGATTCCGGATTTCTACTGCTGGTCTAACATTGATCAATTCATGATTTCAGTGAATACGTAAGCAGTGGTGTTGTTAGGAAACGTGTGCTATGTAAGAGTGGCAGGTCAATAGATGAAGTATTGAAACTTCATCAGTTGAGGTGGTTGGGACATGTGTTACGTATAATCAGCCACCGACTGCTTCGTCGAACTATGTTTTGCGATGATGGAATAGGTTGAAAGAAGCCAGGGGCGGCCAGACCAAAACATGGTAGAAATCCATCAAGTCACTGACAAGTAGACTGAACCATGTTGGTAAATGTCGGCTACTTGTTTGGAACCCGCGAGATGATAGTAATCGTTGGTTAGAGACCCTGAATGACATGGCTCAAAACCGTTTACAATGGCGCAGGTGTATCCACTTTTTGTGTTCTCCAAAATGCTAATCTTCTGAATTCGTCATCACCTATATCGTTTTCTTCTTAAGTTTATTTCTCTAGATTCTACTTCTTCGAGCCCTAATCTTCTCCATTACTGCTAATACATTTTCTACCTCTACTACTGTAGGATTTGAATTGGCACTTACCTCTATCTGTGTTAATGTAGTACGGCAATTTGAACTGATTTACGTACGGACGTACGTACGAAGTTCTAGGTTGCTGTTGATTGATTGATTTTGCGTAGACAACTTTTATCTAGTGGACAATAACATATATTAATGAAATTCAACTAATCAAATAAACACACTCTACTTTGTACACGTTTGAAATCATCAGTCTTGGATTCGCACAGCTGACGAGTAGTCCCATAACAGGACGAAACGGCCGTTCAGTGCTTCTAGGTTTCTAATGGTGGTCTAACAATGATTGATTGATGCTTTCAAATGTGTAAAAAAGACAATTCTCCAAAGCCCTAACTGTTAATACCCTAGTTTCTATTGACATTTTGATTAGGATCATTATTCTTTTATTAAGAAAAATAAGAATAAAGTCCACACGACATGAATAACTAGTTCTACAATCATTGGTATGGAAAACTAGAATAATTTTTTTTTCCCATGTTATTGAATTAGAACGTTTTTGTTTCGTTTTAGGATAAAAGATTAATGAAAACTCAGTTCAACCAGAAATAAACAACATGAATACTTCGTGAAAAAGACAGTATGGTACCGAAAATCAAACAGGAAAAATTCCATAATTATTACGGTTGAATGAAAGAACAAGAGTTTTGTCAAACTAAAATAAAAAAGAATTGATTATTTCTAAAGTCAAGAAATCAATCATTGTCAGAACAGCATTAGAAACCTGGGAGCATTGAACGGAGGTCGTTTCGCCCTGGTGTATGAGACAACTCATCAACAATGTGCATCCATGATTCCTACTACTCGCAGGGCTCGAACCCGGGGCTGTAGGTTTTGCATGCGTACACTAGACAGGGTTGAACTCCACTGGTCACATCTTCTCACTAGAACTCTGAGAATTTCTTTACAAAGCTAGTCAGTAGCTAGTCAACTATATCAGGACGAGATGGCCGTCTTCCAGTGCTTTCAGGTTTCTAATGGTGGTCTAACAACGATTGCTTTATGATTTCAGTGATAAATATCAATCTTCATAACTGCATAATGAAAAATCTATAAGTTATGGAAAAAATTACCAGCTACCGTTAGGAAGTAACATTTACTAAGAAACTTTCGGAATTCAAAGGAGATTAGAAAGTTTATTTCAATGTGTTAACTTCAAATCATATTTCATATGATATCAAGTGACATCGGCTTCGAAAGTTGATCATTACTAGATTTTGACAAAGATGTCAAAATATTATTACTTATTAGACTGATCAATGTAAATATCTCAGTCTTACAGGTGGAAAATTATGCTCTGTAATACAGTAATAGTAACATCTCTGACTTGAATAGATTTTTCTGCCTGGTGTCTTTTTAGCTGGTTAGTTTTTTATGGGAAGGGGTCGTTAACCCTATGCCCAACCCTCCTTTATTAGGGCTTGGAACTGGTAGTTGCGGGGCTCCAAGCTCCGCACAAAACACATAGTGCGGATAGCACCCAAAAGCGTCACTTGCAACCCTCAAGGACAAAAGAAAAGAGGACGTCATAGGAACATATTACACCGAAAACTAGAGAAAGAAACGAGAAAAATGAACAAAAATAGGATAGAACTGGAAAGGGAAGCTCAAGACGCAGTAGGTTGGAGAAAACTAATAGGCGACCTATGCTACATTGGGAATGACAGACGTGGGTAAGTAAGCAACATCTCTAACTAGAAATTGCGTTAACTTTCACATATAGCATCGCGAATATTAATTATTAATGAATCCTGAATGGTACAATCGAAATGGTCGTTCAGTGCTTCCAGATTTCCAATGGTGGTATAACACTGATTCATTCATGATTTCAATCTGTAAAACAACAATCTCTATGATACTCTAATGCAAAATCAATCATGTTCATACTAATGACTAGATTCGCGAAGATATTCTCACAGTTCTAGTAAGAACATGTGACCAGTGGAGTTAATCTCTGTCGGATGTAGGCAGTCAGTCACTAAAGAAGACGAAGGGTGAGTTGGTGCAACATCCTTACGTATACAACAGTTTTTTCTTCGTTACAGAGTTCTGGAGACTGTTGTTCATTAGTGACTAACTTCAGGAGGAAATTCTCGCCGTCGTAGTAAGAAGATGTGATCAATGGAGTAGTTCAACCGTGTCGGGTCTAGCTAGTACTTACCGTAGACATTTGGATGAGGTTGAGAAAAATCTTTAGATTAATCAGAGTTTGACATTGAAATCAGTAGCAGTACCAGCCCAATGGTCCAGATGTTGAGCGTTCGTGCTCAAGACCGAAGGTCCTATGTTCAGTTCGCAAGAGTGGGGATTGTGGGTGCGCACTACTGATGTTATGTTAATACAGACGTTTGTATCTTATGAAAACAAATGAGTGAAATCCCACCGCTAGCCGCGCTACAAAGATTCAATTCCAAAATATGAACAGATAAGTAAATCTTTATGAAATATTATTAAGATGATTTTTGAGGAAGATAACATTTCTACACAAAAAAAACGTGCATCTGTTTTCATTATCACTGATTTGTCTAGACAATAGTGGATTAGTGTTGAAAATACATATTATGTGTAGATATAAGGATATACATGCATCAAGATTGATTGATGCACGTAAACCGTTTGTTAAATACAGAAAGACAAAGGGTAATAGGTATACACAAGTTTATTATTTCAACTGTGTGTAGACCATCATTCGAAACCTGGAAGCAATGAACATCCATGATTCCAGCTATTGACAAGATTCGAACCAAGGACATTCGATTGTAAGCAAGAATGATTAACCTGTTGTTAACTTGAAATCACTAAGGTCAAAGGAAAAGACCAAAGAATACACTTCATGGACAATTGGAAACAGACCTTAAAAAGAAATTGGCCAATAATTGTATAGAATTGGAAAGAAAGTTCCAAGAAGTAGTAGGTTGGGGAATGCTGGTTGGTGGCCTATGCTTCTCCGGGTGAGGTGACAAGTGTACAAAGTGTACAAAAATTCTAAATTCCATCCCTGGTGAAATAGTGTATGTACATCATTGAGAAGTCTTATTTCAAGATGAAATAGATATTCAAAGCTGCCTTGTTTTTTCTAATATTCATGAATCAGGAATCGATCAATGTTAGACCACCATTAGAAAACTGGAAACACTGAGAGACGATCGCTTTCTCCTGGTATGGAACTCATCAGCGGCAGTGAGCAACCACGACTCCTGCATCTCGCAGGATTCGAATGCAGGACCTTCGATCTTGCGCGCGAACGCCTAACCTCTGGACCTCTGGACTTATAATCAATCCACACTGAATACAACATATATTCCATGGTTAGTAGTAGTATTAGTAGTGTAGTGAACGAGAACACAGGTGGGGGCAACCGAATTGTATTTAACGGAAATTACAGAGTTACTCAGTAAAATAGGAAAACCATATCGTAAATCGTTCATTTGCAAAATAACAGTTCATCATATCGAACTGGACTGTTCCTGTTACATAACATCAATCTATTGTCACTATTCATGTGTTTCATAGAAATTCCATTATTCTCTAACTGTTCCTTTCTTGATCTCTCCTCATCTTCCGCTGCCAGACATTACGTTGACACTCACGTTATATACTACTTTTAAGTAGCTCACACCACAGTAGTAGTAGTAGTAATAGTAGTCGGAGTAGTAGTAGTAGTAGTAGTAGTAGTAGTAGTAGTAGTAGTAGTAGTAGTAGTAGTGTAGTGAATGAGAACACAGGCGGGGCAACCGAATTGTACCTAAAGAAAATTACAGAGTTACTCAGTAAAATCGAAAAACCATATCGTAAATCGTTCATTTGCAAAAGATTAGTTCATCCTATGGAACTGGACTGTTTCTGTTGCCAAACATCAATCCATTGTCACTATTCATGCGTTTGATACAAATTCCATTGTTTTCTAACTCTTCCTTTCTTGATCTTCCCCCCATATTATGCTACCAGACTTTACGTTGACACTCACGTTATATACTACTTATAAGTAGTTCGCACCACAGCACCACAGTAGTAGTAGTAGTAGTAGTAGTAGTAGTAATAGTAGTAGTAGTAGTAGTAGCAGTAGAATTATTGAAAATAATGTCAGTGCGCAATAAAAACTCTCATTAAACTTGATCAAATGAAAATTAATTAACTACTCCAATAAAAATAATCTTTATGTTCATTAATCAAAAGTTTTCATGATTAATTTTGTCAAGTTTTTTTTTAGTAAAGCGTTGTGTTTTCTTTTGTTTCAATCATATCCTAAGTGAAATTAATGCTGACTAGTGATGATAGTTGACAGAGCTAGTTGTTGATCGAGGTTTATTAATATTAATGATGAGATCAACTTGTGACTTATTCATTGCTGAAATCATCATTGATGAGATAATATATTTTTTAATTTTGATTGATTGTATGTATGAAATTCGAGATAAGAACTAATTTGGAATGGATAGGTAAAACAATCATTTAGATTCAACAATAAGCTTTGAGTAAATCTTGTTAGAACACCATTAAGAGCCTGAAAGCACTGAAAGAAATCTGTTTCGTTCTATCTGGTTAGGGGACTGCTCATTAGCAGTGCGTTCCCATGACCCCCACTCTTCGGAATCGAACCCATTAACTGTAGGCAGGTATTTAGTGCGAACGACTTACCTCCGGGCCGGTACTCATTGGGGTTAATGTCAAACTCGGATCAATCTAAGGATTCTGCGCAACCTCACCCAACTGTCTTTGGTAGTTACTATCTCCACCTGACAATGTTGAACTACTCCACTGGTCACATCTTCTTCCTCCTGAAGCTGGTCACTAGTGATCAACAATCTGCATTACTCTCTAATGAAGAAATAATTATTGAGGCAGTTACGTAATAAATACAGTGAATGATGGATGGTTTTACAGTATTATGGATTCAGTGGTCTGGAGGTTATGAGTTCCATCTTTTGGATTCATTCTGATACTAGGACGAAGCGGCCATTCAATACTTCTAGGTTTTTAATAGTGTTCGAACACGATGATCAATTCATACTTATTAACTTTACTTTACTCCCGTTATCTTTGATCGAGAGTAGGCCACCGACTTGTATTCTCCAACCTGCTCTATCCTGGGCTTTCCTTTGCAATTCTGTCCAATTTTTGTTGATTCTGCTCATGTGTGTCTACATTTCTCCTCTTTCCCGTTTTCCTTGAGGATTCCAAGTGAGGTGTTGTCATGTGACGCAGTTGGATAATTTCCTCAACGTATGTTCTAGCTTCTTCCGGTGCTTCTTCCTGATTTCTTCCTTCATCAGAATCTGCATTCTCCTCTCCTACAGTAGGTTGTTCCTGATAGTATCTGGCCAACGAATCCGAAGTATTTTGCGTAAACAACTTGCTTAGATAACTGTTAATAAACCCTTGTAGCTTCTGGATGATGACTTTCGTAGTTCTTCAAGTTTCAGCTCCATACATTTGAACTTTCTTGACATTTCTTTTGAAAATTGTGACTTCGGCGTTGATTGATAGGTGTTTTGAGTTCTGCATGTTTTTCCATCTGAGTAATGCAGCTCTTGCTTTGCCGATCCACACCTTCACATCTCCATCGGATTCACCTTGTTCATTAATGATGCTGCAGTGACACATCTTTCAACGCTTCTCTGTCGAGTGTTTTGGTTGAATGAATGTTGTGTTGTATCGGAGAAACTTGGTTTTCCCTTTTGTTACGGACGTTAGATCCCTAGAACTTACTTGATAAAGGTCCTAATATTAAATTTTTTGTTTTAACGCATGGGCTGATCAGTTGACCTTAAGATTACATTTCCCTCCCGAAAAATGCTTGACTGTTATTGGGTGATGTATTATTTTAGTACGCTCTTTTTCTGGCTCTCTCAAAGGCGTTTCTATTGATGTAGAAATAAACTTGATTTTCTGGGTGCTTGTAGAATACACTTTCTACGCCATATCAAGACATTTCCGTCTACTTAGTGTGGAGCATTGAGATTCTCGGATTAGAGTATCCTATCATGTCATTGGATCATTTGTCTTCGCTCTCGTTTACCGACTAAAGTGAACTCGTAATAGCATTCAAGCATATCAGTTGACGAGTATAACACCTTTGCACAAAATGTTTTCAATAATAATGTTATGTTCGTCACTAGGTATACTTGAAGCTATTACAAGTTCCCCTTAGTCGATAAGTTGAATAACCTCATCCACTTTCTTTGGTAGTTACTGTCTATCTATCTATCTATCTAAATATATATATATATATATATATATATATATATATATATATATATATATATACATATATATATATATATATATATATATATATATATATATATATATATATATATATATATATATATATATATATATATATATATATATATATATGAGTGTTCACACTCATCTGCAGATACGTATCGAAATAAATATCGAGTGTACTTTTTCAGTCTGAGGTTTTTAGGATCGATCTTAGGGATAGCTGAATTAAAAAATAACAACAGAGTACATGCAAAGAACCTATTTTCATTTCGGTGAAATAATTTTCTGTAAAATGTATCTTTGTTTTTGATAAATATATCAATCTGTAGTAAAATATGGCAGAGATTACCTCGCGATGAAATTTCGTTCTCTGAGCTAGATGTTTTGGTCATCATCAGCATCACAACTGTCAGAGAATGAAACTCCCTCATAATCATCCACCCTGAGCTAAACATTTTCTCCACCATCTAAGAGATTACATCATAAACTAATAGCAAATAAGGGAAACTATGTAACAAATAATTCGGTGGTTAGAAAAGTGCAGAAAGATGAGAATAATTTCAAGGTCAGTGACAATTGTCCATTCGACAGGTATGAAGGAATTCTGAGGAACATAAAAGGTCATCATAACAAGCGAATAGAAGTCTTGAAAATCGATAGAAGATCATAGGAATATTAATAATAATAATAATAATACTGTTAGTAATAATCACAACTATTTAAAAGTACAAATCGCAATCAAAACAAAACATAATAAGCAAACGTACCGAGAGAAAGGAATTAAGGCCAGGGAAGATCTGACAGGTTAGACATAATGTTTTTGCATGCAAAGTTTCTAGTTTGAATCGGTGGATTATTGTTAATGTTTCAGTAGTGTAAACAATTTTTTGGTTCAAACTCTCTCTCTCTCTCTCTCGCATATCCCAAGTAGTTAAGTTCGTCACCTGGTACGCTTGAAGCTATTACAAGTTCACCTTAGTCGATAAACGTGAACGAGACAATTACCGGCGTCCAGGTAGGCTACTTTGAATCCCAAACTGCAAAACAGAAGACTTGGTAAGCGTAGAAAGTATATTCTACAAACACCCAGCAATCACAATACAATCAAGCACACAACTCTCGTTTATTTATACATCATAGAAACGTCCTTGGAACAGTCACAAAAATAGCACACTAAAATACACAGCAGCCAATCACAGCCATGGATTTTCCTGGTGGGAAATGAAATCTCAAGGTCAACTGATCAGCGTATGCTGGCAAACGTAAAATCGAGAATAAGGCATTTATCAAGCGAGTTCTGGGGATCTGACATCTCCAACAAATAATAATAATAACTCCTCAATCATCTCCATCACCGTTGTGTATATATTTATTTTTCCACATTCACAATTTGATTGAATCAACAACAGTCCTACTAGTTACTGACTGATTAAATAAAATTTGATTTTCCTCATCATCAATTCCAAGCGTTAATCTGATAAAAATCTCTCATGCAACTGACATTTTATTTCCTTCTGAAAACGCGAAAAAATGTGTTTTTCATTCGGTCTAACTTTTTTTCAGTTTGATATCAATTTTTAAAATCACTGACATTTTATGATAAACAAAATCAAACAAACAGATTGACTGTAGCGCAACTATTTAATTGGACGCGTTAGTTTGCCTTCAATCAAGCGACCAACCAACCAACCAATCGATTCTATCATACTCTGATGTTATCATCATCATCAGATTAGTGATGCCTTTTTTGCGTTTACATTGTAATTAAATTGAATAGTGATCACTCTGTTGTGTTTTTATCAAATGTATTTATTGCGGCGTGGAGTTCTTCATATCGTGTTGTTGATCGCCTGATCGCCTTATCATTCAATCATCAATCATTAGTTGAGAAAAAAAAGATTACGACTGCATTTTTTTTCTTTATAGCTCTGTTTCTCAATCAATCAATAAATCGATAAGACCGAATTGTCAAACACACCATTGCAATGTAAATATGACAACTCGTAGTAGTAGAAGGGTAGACATGGGAGAGAAAAAATAAACTAAACTAAACGAAAAGTTCATTTTTAGTTGAAATTTTTTTATTTTGCAGACAAATAAATTTATAACTATGAGAATCTGTTCAATCTTCAATGTGTTCTTTGTTTTTCTATTTCGTCGAAATTATGACAGACATATACATCTTTTTGGTTATGAAATCAATCTGATTAGAATAAAATGACACAAAAGATGATGGCGTTTATAAAAGATTTAAATAAACGCAAAAATGCGAATAAAATTTACAAAAAAAAATATTAAAATGAAATTATTATTATTATTATGTCGAAGTTTCATATCAACTATCATTTGAGTAAAGTTACAATTAGTAGTAATATAACTACGTACTTAAGTATGTGTGTTACGATTAGTGGGACCAGTATTCTCCACCCAAATCTATCCTTTGCTCTATTTATCACTCGTTATCAAGTGCTATTCGATCTTTTCATAACTAATTTCAGTTCTCAATCCTTTATACTATTTGGTATTCCTCTCTTCCTATCACCTTAGTGCTTGTCTTGCGACGCAGTTGAGTGATTTCCTCTACGTATGTCTTATCAGCCTCCAGTGCTTCTTCCTGATTTCTTCCTCAGCTGGAGGAGTCTAGTTTATTGTATCCCAAAGTAGGTGGTCGCTGATAGTAGTGTCTGGCCAACAGATCATTAGTTTTTTGCATAGACAACTGTTAATAAACACTTGTATCTTCTGAATGATGGCTTTCGTAGTTCTCCATGTTTCTGTCCCATACAATAGAAACCGTTTTGACATTCATATTGAATAGTCTGACTTTGGTGTTTGTTGATAGTTGTTTTGAGTAATATAGATGTTCTTCAGTTGTAGAGATTCTGTCCTTGCTTTACTTATCCATGTCTTTACATTCACGTCATTTCTACCTTCCTCATCAATGATGATGCTCAGATAATATGATGGATTAGTATAGTAATGTAAATGTATCACATAAACCAGGATTCTCTGACAAAATCTATTCTACGCCCTCATTGCCACTCCTACCCGATCCCTATTAATTCTTTTCATATCTGCTCTGCCTCGAGCACCTCTCGGTTTACTGTTGGTCCAAAGCCCGAATAAAAGAGTGAGGTTGGGCATAGGATTAGCAACTCCATTCCCTAAATCGCTATTTTTCTCATCTATCTGATGTACAACTTGAACTCTTCAGTTTTGCTTGAAAAGAATTTTATCTGATCACTTTTATTTACTTCTAAATTTTACATTATTCTTCTCAAGGGGATCCTATCTTTTTTAGCTTTATATTAAGATCTTACTAAGAACAGTCACACCGAGTGCTTTTTTCAACTACATTTTTCCTCATGTCAGTCACTCTTTCCTTGAATGGTTGTCACAACTCTTAACTCTCTAAATTTTTGTACGCTTGTAGAATATACTCATGTTATAGTACTTACTGAATTCTACTATTTCAAGTGTTCCTGTTTGAATATCAGCTTCATCTGATTTTGTTGATCTTTCTGTATTAACGTCTAATTGTTGAAGTGTTCCTCTCATATCTTTCTCTATTTCTAGGCGTAATGTGTTCCTTGGCCTTCCGCTTTTCCTTTGACCCTGAGGGTTCCATGTGATTGCTTGTCTCGTGACGCAGTCAGGTGCTTTACGTAGTGTGTGTCCTATCCACTTTCACCACTTCTTCCTGATTTACTCCTTCACTGGAATCCGGTTTGTTCCCTCCCACAGTAAGTTGTTGCTAGTCTCAGTTGTCCTACCTGTGTCCAATGCGTTTCACTGATGCCGAGCACCTCGAGGTTGTATCTTTCCATTTCTGCCGCAACTTGAAATAGTCTTCCAGTCTCCCACATTGTACGAACGTTCCATGTACCTAAAAGAATGGTTAGTCTGGTTGTCAGAAGGGCCATCGGCCTCGTGACTTCCGAGGGAACTCGGCTTTCATCACGCGACGTCATAATTCTTCTTCCGACTCCCAGGGAAAATTTAAAATGGTTTGAATTATTTTTTCTGATTATCTTTTTTTGGCAAGTTAGTTTATAGTTGAGATGGGGGCACCAACCCCATGCCCAACCTCTCCTCCTCTATCCGGGTTTGGGACCGGCAGTAACTCGGAAGGGTCTACAGACGGAGTTTTTTTGTCAATAAATATTACCGTAATTTTTCATGACTAAATTATTGTACTTTTTGAAGTTACTTTTCGATTCAATTTCTCATTATTTATAATTGATCAGATTACCTGTTAATTGCAATTGTTTTTTTCATCCCAATTTAACTAATTGCGCGCGGCAAACCTATAATTTATGAACAAATTAATTAGATTATAAGATAACGAGTCTTGGATTTGCGATCGAAGTTTATTCATAATAACTGTTAAACAATGTTTTCACATTAAAGTTGATGTTAGTTCGTGATTAAAAACCCTAACTACTAAGTGTATATTTGAAATTTACTTTCTCGCCTTAAGTTATCACTCTCTTTAAACCCTTTGCGAGTAGGTGAGTTTTCTCAAGATCATTTTGGTGTTGCTTTGAAGATGTTTCTCCTAGTTCTAGTGAGAAAACGTGCCCAGTGAAGTTCGACGCTGTTCGAAGCAGCATGAAGCAGCACTCGCCAAAGACAGTGGATAAGGTTCGAAATTAAACTACTGGATGCCAGCTCAGCTGTCTAAAAGTTAAACGTTCGCACGAAACACCAAAGTTTCTGATTTCGATTCTTACTCAGGGCATTAGTCGTGGATGAGCAATACTGAAAAGTCCCATACTACGAAGAAACGGCCTTCTTTCAGTGCTTCCAGTTTTCTAATGGTCTTCTAATATTGATCGATTCAAGATTATTTCATGCACAACACAGTGCATTCTTGATTCTTTCATGGGTCGATTGTACACAGTTTAATTAAAAAATTCATAGATTACTAAATATATAAATAGTATCTTGCGACTGATAACATAACAATAGGATACAAATTGAGGAAAGCAACCAACTGCGTCACAACTAATCCTCAACGCTAGAGGAAAATAAAAAGACCAAAGAAAACGTTACTTCGAGTATTGGAGGTAAGCATGCATAGAACGAATGAGATTTGGGTAGAACTGGAAAGAAATACCCAGGACATAATAGGTTAGAGAATGCTAATTGGCAGTCTGTGCTCCATTAGGGGCGAACTAGTGTAAGTAAATAGTGTTATTGATTACATTTTGTAGCCCTACTTTAGCTGCTACCTTGACGTGGTGGTCGCAATTGCCTATCGTCATGACCCAACCGAGCTGTAATATATGTTCCTGAAGGTTCTACCATGCCAGGCAGGTCGATTGGAGAACGATGAGACTAAAAGCAGCTACCCAAGGTCTGAGGGCGAAGTCGTACTGCTGACTGCAGAGAGGTGTGACAGCAGTAAGGTGTTTCGCTCGGACAACCAACATCTGCAGCGATGCTGCCTTCTCACAAGGAAGTAAGGGTTAGAAAAGGTCGACCCTAAAAATGTCACACCTCACCTTACCTCACGGATTTCCGTCTCCTTGGGTAAGGGTGCCCACTAAGGGCTTTTAAAAGCAGAGCTAATACTCGAAATACCTTTCATCAAAAGGTCGTGCATGACCTGCCTCAAGCAGTTTTCCCTTGGACTCTGTGGTCACGCACCCAGGTCTCCAAGACCAACTCTAATCTATCTTCCTTTTCAGGTTCGTCAAGAAACCACCTTCCGTGGTGTGGGCATCCGGGAAGTGACAACCGCCCTCAAACCCGTAAAAGCACACGAGACCAAATTGGTCAAAATCAAATCCTTCTTACACCCCCCTAACAGCACATTTTGTAGTGTAACTTGGAGAAAAAATGATTTATTTATCCGTTTTGTGGTCTTTTCCTTGATGTGAGAATATTCAGAAGCTTAGATCATTTATCTGGTCTCAGCACAATGTTTTTGAAATACTATCTTTTTACTGAAACTAGTGAAAGAATACATAGTAGTTTATATTGACATTGAAATAGAATGAAGTTAGGAATTGATAGCATCGGATGAAGTCTCAGTGAGGTCAAGCGTTTGCACACAAATCCTGGGATTCCTGGTTCAATTCTTATTTGCGATGCACATGAATGCATACATCTAGTGAGTTCCATACTGAAACGAACCAGCAGTTCATTGCTTTCAGGTTTCTAAAGTTAGTCTCACGTTGAT
>OX103979.1:73490938-73520133 GCA_944470395.2 Schistosoma turkestanicum | reverse complement strand
ACCAGGAAAATTCATGGCTGTGATTGGCTGCTGTGTATTTTAGTGTGCTATTTTCGTAACTGTCTCAAGGACGTTTCTATGATGTATAAATAAACGAGAGTTGTGTGTTTGATTGTAATGTGATTACTGGGTGTTTGTAGAATATACTTTCTACGCTTACCAAGCCTTCTGTTTACAGCTTGGGATTCAAGATAGCCTATCTGGACTCTGGTAATTGTCTCGTTCGCGTTTATCGACTAAGGTGAACTCGTAATAGCTTCAAGCGTACCAGGTTACGAACTTAACAACTTGGTACATGCGAGAGAGAGAGTTTGAAACAAAAAATTATTTACACTACTGAAACATTAACAATAATCCACCAATTCAAACTAGATACTTTGCAATGCAAAAACATTATGTCCAACCTGTCAGATCTTCCCTGGCCTTAATTCCTTTCTCTCGGTACGTTTGCTTATCATGTTTTGTTTTGATTGCGGTTTGTACTTTTAAATAGTTGTGATTATTACTAACAGTATTATTATTATTAATATTCCTATGATCTTCTATCGATTTTCAAGACTTCTATTCGCTTGTTATGATGACCTTTTATGTTCCTCAGAATTCCTTCATACCTGTCGAATGGACAATTGTCACTGACCTTGAAATTATTCTCATCTTTCTGCACTTTCCTAACCACCGAATTATTTATTACATAGTTTCCCTTTTCTGCTATTTGAAATGTTCAATTAGTTTATGATGTAATCTCTTAGATGGTGAAGAAAATGTTTAGCTCAGGGTGGATGATTATGAGGGAGTTTCATTCTCTGACAGTTGTGATGCTGATGATGACCAAAACATCTAGCTCAGAGAACGAAACTTCATCGCGAAGTAATCTCTGCCATATTTTACTACAGATTGATATATTTATCAAAAACAAAGATACATTTTATAGAAAATTATTTCACTGAAATGAAAACAGGTTCTTTGCATGTACTCTGTTGTTATTTTAAATTCAGCTATCCCTAAGATCGATCCTAAAAACCTCAGACTGAAAAAGTACACTCGATATTTATTTCGATGCGTATCTGCAGATGAGTGTGAACACTCATATACATATATATATGTATGTATATATAGATAGTAACTACCAAAGACAGTGGATGAGGTTGCTCAACTTCGTGAATTGATCGAAGTTGGACATGAACACCGTTAGACACCGACTCAGTGGTCCAGCGGTTAAGCGTTCGCACCCAGGACCGAAGGCCCTGGATTCTAATCCTGCGAGGTGCACAGTGCTGGACGAGCACTGCTGATGAGTCTCATACCAGGACGAAACGGCCGTCCAATGCTTCCAGGTTATTAATGGTGATCTAACTTTGATCGACTCATGATTTCAAATGTGAAACTTGACAATCTTCTCAACCGCGTAATGCAGTATATATATATACAAAGTTTTAGTTTATTTTTAATTCAAAAATAGAAGTTAACTGTAGGAAATAAACAAACATATGTTTACATTGAAATCATGAAAGACAATGGGTGAAGTTGAGCGAAATCCTTAGATTGATCAGAGTTAGACATTAACACCGTTGGATGCCGACTCAATGATCCAGATGCTAAGCGTTCACACACAAGACCGGAAGTCCTGGGTTAGAATCCTGCGATGATGAGACTCATACTAGGATGAAACGGCCTTATTTCAGTGCTAACAGGTTTCCCAATGATAGTCTAAGACATTGATCGATTCATGATGTCAAAAAAGTAACTCAACAATCTCTACAACCCTATAATGCAAATTATGTTTTTAAACGAATAAACAAAACTTGTTATCATAATTACTAATCTATCCAATGTTAATTAATGAGTCAACTTAACTTATTACAGCTTCAACAATAAATATTTACCGGTCAAATTGATTTACTCTTCAATTTGATCAGTATTCAATGTTATCAGTAAGTTGTTTTGTGAAAATGGTCAACTTTCACAAACTGAGCACCTTCAACCTTATTACTTCAAATAACAAGGCATCTATATTACTGATTCAAACATAAAAAGCCCTTTGATGAGTAGTATAATTGTAATCACCAGTAACTTTCTTGAAGATGAGTTTTTGAACATACAAGAAGGGTTTATCAATCGTAAAAAGTTCATGAATGAACGATGTAGCTGACACCAGAACTACATACAGCCTTGAATAATTTAACCAATAAATATCTACCATTGAATCCTAACACAAGTATCAAACGCTCATTACTAGCCCTGAATGTACCAGTCTAAATTCCAGTCAAGGTTATGGTTCCACACAAAATAAGTCACTTCTAAATAAGATAAAATAGTTGCCTAATACTTTCCAGTGGTCAGCAATACTCCGACTAAGATCAATCTATCAAAAACACTACTACTTACAATATCATATCAACACTTTTTACAAATCTGATTAAAAGTGATCTTCAATCACTTACAATAATAATCACACTCATTATATAAAGCAATGCCATATCATATATGATTATCATGTAAAATACATTTGTATTGGTAGTTTGATAGTTAGGAGTGCAATTAATCTGTTTGTTATATATATATATATATATATATATATCGTTTTGCAGATAGCCTTGATCTAACCAAACGAAACGGATCACTGACAGTGTCATTTATCAATGGGAAAATTCACGCTACCAATAAAAATGAATTAAACTTCAGCCGATTACATCAACCAGCCAGTGTCATGGAGTGAATATCAACTATGGGTTGCAGGCATATCCAGTTACAGACGAGTCGTAAATAGAACAAGATTTGCATCCTTGATTTCATAGTTAGCCACTACCTATCTGTGTCTATGATTATCATGTTCAGTTTGATTGGATAACACATAGTTAGTCACAGATATTAGTGTTTTACTAACTAAATTAGTACTTATAATGTCAGTTCGCCATTCTTAGTCTAATTTAATATATCTTGAGATGATGTAGACAGTTTACAGCTCAGGTGGAAGATTGTGGTGGTGTTTCGGTCAACGACAAAATGACAAAGGAATAATAAAAACCAAATATCATCTACAAAATAAACAGCTGCTCAGATTGTGAAAAACGCTACATAGGACAAAGTGGACAGCCTTTTCAACTTCGTTTACATGAATATCAATTAGCAGTCAAACGCCACGACAACGCTTTGCTTATATCAGTTCACACGGACAACTATGGACATACGTTCGATTGAAACAATGTTGAAATACTGGATAAGGTAGATACAAAGAAAACTAGAGAATTTTTAAATGTTTGGCACTCAGATAAATCAGCAATCAACATACACACATTGACATTGACCCAATTTATCAACCAAACAGAAAAATCATTAACGAACGCACAATCAAAAAACAGATCAGAAAAGGATGATACAATCAAAATAAAAGTGCAAACAACGACAACCAATCACGATTGACCTCAACGAAACAAGCTATGAATCATAACTAGAGAAATTTAAATAGTTCACTTCTCTGCTATCTGACATTTGTGTTGATGATGATGTTATGTTCAACAGGAGAACAACAATAAAAGCTCTACAACCAAAACATCCCCAACTCAAAAAGACCGAAACTCCACCACTAGTTTAAATAACAAATCGAAATGCAACTATACACAAGTACATTTTATTCAACCAAAAAATAAAATATATTATTTATACAATAATAATCACAGTAATGAAGAAAAATATATATTCAAACTAACCATAAATGATTGTGTTTTTTTCAAAATCAAATATTCACTTCTGTTCAATTGTCAATTTCATATACAATAACACTCACTATAATCTATGATGATCTAAACTTATTGGCAATCCACATGTCAATGTTTTGTTTGAGAAAAAAAAAGAAAAAATATATATATTTATTTCTACAATAATCATCCATTTTGTTTGTTTAAATGCATCGCCACTTTTGTTCAAGATTCAATGTTTAGCTAGTAAAAGTCTTAGACGTGCACGAAAACTTTGATTGAACAATGAATAAATAAAAAAATTCACAGCATTATTCACATAATAAAATTCATGATGTACAGTTGTCATAAAACTACCTTCATTCTCTTGACTATTGATTATATACGATGATGATGATGATGATGATGGTGTTGTAAGATTTGGTAATATAGTAGTCATATTATTCGATAGAGAATGGTCGGCATTACCGTCGACAGTATTATTATTATTATTATTGTTATTGGTATATATCCACCAAAATTTAAAATGTACCCATAGAACAGGAAACAGTGTAGCATAGAATACAACAGTTGAAATAAATATCATTAAACCTGTACGATGACTACGTGTTATACGTTTGGATGTGGAACGATTTATTACTGACCTGAATATGGGCGATTGTATTGCTGTTGTCGGTGTTGGTGTTGTGGATGTCTGTATAAATTGCTTATCATTTTGTGTGGTAGGTGTCCCAGGATTCCTTGCAACATCAGGTGGATGTTCAACCAATGTTGACATTGATGGTGCTTTAATGAATGTCTGTTGTTTACGCAGCAGTAGTTTACTCCATTGACCAGTTTGTACAGCATGTTGATGATGACAGCAATAACATGATCGATTTGACATGATTTGATCACAACTTAATTGTTTCATCAATCTTATTGGTAGTCTATTATGCCTTGTAGTTTGTGTTATTGTTGGACAATGTTGTTCATGACATTTGTTTTGATCATTGCCATTTGATGAATTCAAATGTTGTGTGTCATCAGTTGATGATTTTAAACAAGAATTTGATTTGTTCAATAGTTTCAATGATGAATAATTTGTATTTTGATGAATAGTAGTACTACTAGTACTACTAGTAGTAATTGTATTAGTAGTACTAGTAGTAGTACTAGTTAACCATCGTTGTTTACGTAAATCATTTTTTCTAACAGTAATAAATATTTGTGCATACAAATAAGTAATAATGAGAAATGATAAAAATGTCAACAGTATGTAGACTTGATTAATTAATTCACGAAATTTTTCAGTCAGCTGACAATCCCATTTACTAAAATCCAATATAATCAGTACACATTCAAATAGACATGTTCCAATTGTTACTGTAATCACAATCGATAGGATACATGTGTTCGACTGGCAAAATTCATTACTTCTATATTTTGGACTAGGGGAATTCACTGACGGTTGTATGAATTTCGATGATAGTTGTTTATGTTGTTCACCAATTGAATTGAATTCATCAGCATTCACTGAACGAAGCGATGTATCGTCGTAACTCGATTCTTGTAAATGTTCCAATGGTTTCTTATGAAATATTAATGATATTAGATTGACAGTCTTTAGAAAATGTAAATTTCCATTCAATATTTTATGATTTGACGGTTTATTATTATTATTATTGTTATTAATATTATTATTACGAGGGCTAAATGAAAGACAATACTTTGAACGACACATTCCTTGTTCCACAAGAATCATATAACGTTCAAATGCAATAGCAGCCAAGACACTCCCCTCGCAAGCAAAAATAATATTACGTAATAATGTCAGCACGGCATTCAATTCGTAATTGGCATAAAATCCTCTTTCATAATTCATGGCATTTCGACTGGACAAAGAAGACGAAGATGCAGAAGAGGCATTAGTCGGTATGGCTAGTAGTGTCGTCTCATCATGAGCATAATTCGCTACACGATATATATCCCATGGTAGGATTAAAACACATGTCAATAAATCGATCAATGCCAGTAGGAGAATTAAATTCTGTTGACTTAATGTATTGGTACTTTTACGTAGTGGATAATAATGTCGTGTTGATTTGAAATGTTTATTGTTATTTTTAATGTTTTTTGACATTGTTTTTTTGAATATTGACGAATTGGAAGCGGATTTCTCCGTTGATGACGTTGTATTATCGAATGGATTGGTTTTATTGACTACTGGCGTATGATTCATGTTCAAACGATCGATAGAACGTTTCGGTTTTAAACAATACACAATAATCACTAAACTATTACCGATAACACCTAGCAGACAGATTAAACTTAACAGAATCACTGATATAATCGATTGGACAAATGAAATGTGATCTTTCACATGTAATGTATGACATTGTTGAAATTGATCGTTGAACAATAATAATGAATCGGCAAGCATAATAATAATAATAATAATAATCTCCACTTAAACAATTGTGTTGCTGATAATAATAATAATAATCGATCTACTTAAATTGTTTTTCGAAAAACAAAAAGGAATTACTTTTCATTTTGTATTCTTTCTTGTATAAGTGAGTGGATAGTTTTGTAATAAGATTAAGGGACTATTGACTATTGAAAAATCTCCATATTGCGTTTATTTCAATAAGAATGAACCAATGAAAAATTGTTATTTTGAAATGTCTAATGGATTTAAATTAATTTCATTGGTTATTGGACTCTAACTGTTCATTGGTCAAAATAAGATAAATAGATGAAATGTTCTAGCGAAATTCCATCGCTAAGATTAGTTCGAAATAATAATAATAATAATAATAATAATAATAATGGTAATAATAATCATAGTAATAACATAGTCTTTAAAAGTAGAGATACGTAGTCACTAGCCGAAAAGAGTAGGTCCTGGGTCCGAATCCTGCCAATGGTGGGAGTTCTGTATGCGCACTGTCACTGATGAGTCCAATGCCAGGACGAAACGACCTTCTTTTAGTGCCTCCAGGTTTCGAATGGTGGCCAAAAAATAAGTGATTCATAATTTCAGTAACAAACATGTTGGGGATGTTAGATTCCCAGAACTCACGTGGGAAAGTCTTAAGTTTGTAATTCTATTTCGAAATTTTGAATTTCATTGCTTTCGCGCCAAGACGCTTAGTTGACCTTCAGCTAACCTTTCCCATTGGTTGATGGATTATTTAGTACGTTATTTTGTGGTTTTCCGAAGGGCATTTCCATCATTGTATAAATAAGCTTGATTTGTGTGCTTAGCAACCTCGAATTTTCTGGTTGCATGTAGAATACATTCTCTCTCTCTCTCTCTAGTTAGTGTGGCCTCGGACGATCGGACTGCAATAGCCTATCATGTCACTAAATCTTTGATCTTTGATCCGTTTACGGAGTTAGATGGTCTAGTGATAGTTCAACTATATCAAAACATTTCTTTATACCTGTCAATTGATGACGTAGTTTCAATTTTAAAGATCACCATTGTGAAAATTAGAACGAAATTTCATCATAATCACTCACCTGAGCTACAAACAGTCTACACCTAAGGTCCTTTTATACTTTAAGTTAATTGTCAGTATAGGGTGGTAAAGATTGCTAAATTTCATTGAAACCACGAGCCGATAAATATTAGAACACCACTGGAAACATCCGATTACTGGGAGGACTATGGAACTAATCAGCAGTTAATCAGTCAGTTACAACGTAGAACTTCGTACGTACGTACAGCAGTTCAGGTTGTCATACCACATTAGCACAGAGACGCAACTGTCACTTCAAATCCCATATTAGTAAAGGTAGCGGAAGTACTAGCAGCAATCGGAAAGATTAGGGTTCGAGGATATTATTCAAAACGTAGCATCTAGTGAAATAAACTTAAAAATAAAAAGATAAAGGTGATGAGGAAGTCCGAAGTTTAGGATTTGATAGAACACAAACAGTGGATGCATCTGCACCATTGCAAACGGTTTCTAGCCATATCATTCAAGGTCCCTAACCATCGTTTAATATCATCTCGCGAGCCCCAACCAGGTAATCGACACCTTCCAACATGAATCAGCTCACTTGTCAGTGACTTCATAAATTTGTGTCATGATTTGGTTTGGCCGTCCCTAGCTTTCTTACAACCTAATCCTACACCACAAAACATAACTCGTTGTAGTTAGGCATGCGCAAAGCATGTTCGCTCACCAGCAGTGCACTTCCACAATTAAGAGAGCTGGAGTCGAACACAAAACCTTCGATCTCTAGTATGTCAAGTATGAGGCCATTACCCATTGAACGTAATGGATGCAGTCGCGCACTATCGTGGATTGGATCAAGTTAATCATTTAAACTATCAGAGTTCGATCCCCTATGATAAGCTCGTGAATAAACACCTCCTTAAAGTTCTATGCTAGGATAGATTGGTCGTATTTCAATGCTTCCCAGTTTCAAATAATGATCTATCATTGATCAGTTCATGATTTGAATGTAACCTGAAAAAAAAAACATTCTCCAACAAATCTTATAATAACAAACCTCTTTTTTACCTAGAAAAAAATAACAATCATCTTAAAAGAGAAAATAGAACGATTAAAAAGAACATTTTGTTCTGCTTTGTTATTTATTTCACACTGATTATTATTCATTGTGTGTGTGTGTGTGATCAAGTATGATTTTTTGTTTATTCTTAGTAGTTTTTTCAATCATCATCATCAACAAACTTGTTCAATTTTCAAACTTCATCAATGTTCAATTTGTGTACAGTAAAACAAACAGAAAGAATAATAACAAGTAGAAGGGTTATTTGTTTATTTTAATTGTACAAAAATAACAATTCATTAACTAACTAACTAACTCACTAACAAATCACTACAACACATGGATGGAGTGAATGAATGAATGAATGAATTAATGAATGTTTCAACTTCTTTTTTTTTAAGTAAACAATCGTGATTTTATACAATGATGTTGTAAATGGTTTCTGCTTTTCTAGATTCATCAAAAGATAATTTGATAAATTACTGTTAGGCATGCACGTAAACACGTCATTCTGATGATGCTTGAACTATTATTTATTACGAGTTTACTTTAGTCGGAAAACGAGAGTGAGGATTGAGGATTCGGTGACAACACGATAGGCTACTCTAATCTGATTGTCTTAAACCCCCGTTGAGTAAAAGTAGAAGACTTGATATGAAGTAGAACGTGTATTCTGCAAGCATTCAGAAAGTACGAGGTCCGAGTTCAGAAGAGGCTAAGTATCCTGAACTAGGGATCCAAGTCTGGATCCGCGTCAGGCTCATAAAAAGGTTACACATAATGCGTATTTATACATTTTAGTCGAATAGGAAACAGCATCTCATTCTGTGACATTGACAGTTAAGACGAACAATAGGAAGTAACATTTGAAGTGACATTGATAGTCAGGACAACCATAAAATTGATCAATAACTATCTTAGGATATTGGATGAAAATCCTAACAGAATGAACGCCAGTTGCACATCGAGAACATCAGTTGCTATTACTGGTGTAGTGAAGGAGAACACAGGTGAGGACAAACGAATTGTATTTAACGAAAATTACAGAGTTACTCAGCAAAATCGGAAAACCATATCGTAAATCGTTCATTTGCAAAATATCAGTTCATCATATCGAACTGGACTGTTCCTGTTGCAAAACATCAATCCATTGTCATTATTCATGCGTTTCATACAAATTCCATTGTGTTCTAACTCTTCCTTTCTTGATCTTCCCCCATCTTCTGCTGCCAGACATTACGTTGACACTCACGTCATATACTACTTATAAGTAGCTCGCACCACACTGGGAGTATGACTCCGAACTTATGTCCAAGATAACCTTGCTAACAGTTGCCAACGTTCGGGTAGTCAAAAACATGCTATTATCAGCGTGCAGGACATTCGTTCGACTGATTAGACTGATGGTTCGTGTACGTGCGCCTATCACACCATACCAGCAGTTTACTTAACAGGTTGCAAGTTGTTTAGGGTACTAGCAGCTAATCAATACGTCGAAGATACCTGCCATGTCATACATAATCATAGAGCCACTGCTGTGATGAATGCTTCAGAATATAATAATGTGATACGGGTCAAATAGTAAACAACGTTGAAGTCTGTGACATTGATAGTTAGGCCGACCAGTAGGATTAGACTAACAAATAATTCTTTTAGGATATTGGATGAATATCCTAACACAACCTAAGCATTTAGACCTCTGAGCCGCTAATGATCGATTCATAATTTCAATGAAACTCGAAAATCTCCTTAGATCTATGATGAAAACCATAAAATGTGATGGGAATTCTCGAGTGAGAAGCCGTGAACAGTGGATTTTGACTGTATCAGGTGTGAGGTAGGTAACCTGCGAAGACAATCAGCGACGGTCATGCAATATCGTGGATCGATTCACCTTAGATATTAATATAGTTGGATGCCGGTTCAGTGGTCTGAGGGCTAGATGTTCGTACGCCAGGCTGATGGTCCTGTGTTCAACTTCATTTGATCGGGGGTCATGGATGTGCCCTAATGATGAGACCCATACTAGGATGAAACGACCGCACAGTACTTCCAGGTTTCTAATGGTGGTCTACCAATGATCGATTCATAATTTCTTTGAAATACAATACTATCTGTTATTAATTCATTTACAACCATACTTGATTTACAGTATTGTCAATAAGAGCTATGATGTTTATTTAGTTAAGTTCAGTTAATCTTGTTTACTTCAGTTTTCGTAAACAATCAGCTGATAGCCGAAAGTTCTTCCTTGTTTATTTATCTATGTCTGTAACTCTTTTGTGGAGTATATAGGCTGTCAACTGGGGTTCTCTAACCAACTCCGTCCTGGGCTCTCCTCTTTAGTTTTTTTCCGAATGTTATTCATTCTTTTTGATGTCTGCCTATAAGATGATTAACAAAGATCCATCATCATTCCTTGTGATGCTGATTCTTGTGACACACAACCACATATCATGTTGAAGTTATTACTTCTTAAATCCCTTAAAAGTTGTGCTCCCTGGTAGTTACCTCTGTATTGAGTAGATCGTGAAAAGCCTGGAACTTGTTGTTGAGGGCTCTCTTGAATTCATTGACTCTATCAGTATCTCGAAGAAAGACTGTATTGAGCTCTTGTGATGATGTTCGATTAGTTGTCCAGTGCTTAGTGAGTTTTAGTTTCTTCTTGGTTTTCTGAAGCTATATCAACACCTCTCTTGGTTTGCACGTCCTCTATCGTCCTTCTGAACTTTTTATTGATGCAGATGTAAACGGTTGTGTTCTGAGTAGTGTGGTCCGGTGAAACAATGACATTTTATGTATGCGTTTGTGTGTGCCGCCGATAACCAGTTTGTTGAAAGCAAATAGGTTAGCGTATATCCCACTGTTATCATTACTTTCTCTTAGTTTATGTCATCCTATGATGTCTTCTCATCTATTGTTGTTAGGTTCAACTTTGGCGTTTAAGTCTCCTATCAGAATGGTCAAGTCCTTTGTTGGGCGGCACTTCTCGACGAATGACTGAGGCCTTTCATAGAATTGATCTTTATTGTCTTCGTTGTTATTGTTGGTGATCGCATAACACTGGACGAAGTTGATTGTGGTGTCCTCTTTCTTTGTTTTGAAGGATGTTTTGATGATCCTAGGTCCATGAGATTACCATCTTATTTGTGCTTTTTGTGCTTGTTTGGATAGCATCAGTACAACTCCTTGTGTGTGTGTGAGGCATTTTCTTCTTTATGACTGGAATATAACAGTAGCTCTCCTGAAGCTAGTCTTAGTTGTTCAACCTGCGTCCAATGCGTTTCATTGATTCCAAACACCTCCAGATTGCATCCTTTTATTTCCACAGCAACTTGAATGGTTCTTCTGGTCACCCATTACGTATGGCAATTCCCTGCAACTAAAAGAATGGTTGCTCTAGTTGTGAGAAGAGGTATCAGCCTCATGAGTTCCGAAGGAACTCGGCTTTCATTGTGACACGTGATATTTCTCTTAAGGGAAGACCTTACTATTCCCAAGGCATGGTTTCGATGTTTGAAAATCATCGATCAATCATCATTGTTAGACCACCATTAGAAACCTGGAAGCACTGAGAGACGCCCGTTTTGTCCTTGTATGGGACTCCTCAGCAGTCTGCAACTACGACTCCTGATCCTCGCAGGATTCGAACCCGTGACTTTTCGCATTGTAGGCGAACGCCTTACCATCGGACCACTTGGCCGCCATCTAACGGTGTTAATGTCTAACTCTGACTGATCCAGGGATTTTGCGCGACCTCACACATTTGTCTTTGGTAGTTACTGCCTACACCCGACAGGATTGATCTCCATTGGTCACGTCTTCTCAACTAGAATTTCCTCACGAAACTAGTCACTAGTGAGCACTGTTACGATATATTGGGGCACAGTTTTGGAGGTTTGCGTTTTTACACATTTGAAATCATTAATCAATCATCATGAAGGTGAGATTCTTTTTGAGGCATATTCGACTGTTCGTCCAAACTCGATCACAGGCCACTAAAGTACTGAACCTTACGTCGAATAGAATGCGGCCACTAAAATGATGAGCCCGACGACGAACATAGCGCAGCTCACTTAAAGAGTTATTGAAAATCAGAACACATTCAGTAGATGTTTCTTCGAAATTTTGAATTGATCATTATTGCACTACTAAGATCCGGTATATGGATTAGAACTCACAGTGACTAAGTATTTAGTTCATTAAAATAGTATTCAGCCAATCAATCATAAGTGAATGGTTTATACGTTTGATAAGCGTATCCGTTTATACAAAACAACATGATCTTACTCTGATATTGTATAGGCAGAACGTCGTGAACAGCAATGAAATCCATGTCGTAGATCTCATCCTATTTGGGACTCGTCAATAATTAGATGCACCGGTATCTCAGAGTTATTTTAATTCATTCTTGGACTCAAACCCCTTTACAGTTTATTTCAAATGCCACTGCATTGTCCACTTAGTTACTGAATTCCTTGTATGATAGATTACTTTGCCGGTTAGCGTTTACTTTAGCGAGTTAGTTCTCTACTTGACGGGGTAGCTAACCCCATGAACAACTCTACTCCTATATGATGGCTTAGGATCGGCATGACGCTCCAGGAGGAGTTTTGTACGATGGGTATGAGAGATAAGATATCAACAATGGACAATTACAAACCATTTTAGATCTAAATCATAATCCTACGTTTTCTAGGTGCGTTTTGGTTATTCGGAAAACGAAAGTCTGGTAAATTGCTTTCTCTGAAAAATTTTTGTTCAAATTCAGAAATTTCATTTTTCTAAAGTGCTATTCATTTTAATGCAAAGTTGAATAAAAGTTGAAAATTCACTCTTGAATAATTTGTTTTTATTATTGCAGCTTCATTAAAAAAAAATTTCACAGTGTTTGCAACAAAATAATGTTCGGAATAAATAAACAAGATTTCCGAAAAAAAAAATAATTTTTTAAAAAATAAATTCCGGTTTGCATTTTTCTCGGGACAAAAAAATGTAACAGATTTAAGTTGGAGCTGATAAACGAGCATTTCAAATTATTAGATCAACTGCCCCTTGTGCGACAAGCTACGTAGGTAGATATCCTATGAATTTGAATTTTCCTACTCGCGAGTACTCTCACTTACTTACTTACTTACTTACGCCTAGTACTCCCAATGGAGCATAGGCCGCCAACCAGTTTTCTCCAACCAACTCTGTCCTCGGCTTCCCTTTCCAGTTCTGTCCAATGTTTGTTCATTCCTCTCGTATCTTTCTCTATTTGACGGCGTAATGTGTTCCTTGGCCTTCCTCTTTTCCTTTTGCCTTGAGGCTTGTCTCATGACGCAGTTAGGTGCTTTTCGTAGTGTGTGTCGTATCCACTTCCACCGCTTCTTCTTGATTTCCTCCTCCACTGGAATCTGGTTTTTTCTCTCCCACAGTACGTTGTTGCTGATGGTGTCTGGTCAACGAATCCGAAGTATTTTGTGTAGACAACTGTTAATCGACACTTGTATCTTGTGGATGATGGCTTTGGTAGTTCTCCAAGTTTCCACTCCATACAGTAGAACTGTCTTGACATTTGTATTGAAAATCCTGATTTTGGTGTTGATTGATATTTGTTTGAAGTTTCAGATATTTTTAAATTGTAAAAATGCAGCCATTGCTTTGCCGATCCGCGCCCTCACATCTGCATCGGATATACCTTGATTGTCGATGAAGCTACCCAGATATGTTTAAAGGTGTTAACGTCCTCCAAGACATCTCCATCAAGAGTGATTTGGTTGGTGCAACTCGCGAATACTCGCAGTGTAGTCAAACAAAGGAATATTGATATCTTTTAACAAAAACCAACATTGAGCATTCATTTTGAGATGGTGGAGAAAATTTGTAGCTCAGGTGGATGACTGTGGTGAAATTTCGTTCTTTCAGTATTCATTTTCAATAATATACCGTGTTAACAGTAATCTGTCTAGATCCATCAGACTAAGAATTGTACAGACAGCTGAAGCAATAGCTATTCGGGTTAAAAAGCCAAAGCTTTGAGACCAAAAGAAATAGGTCAAACTACCCAAGCACCAACCAAATAAGTCTTGATAAAGATGACTTAGAGTAAGTCAAAAACTTTACATATTTAGGCAGCATCATTGATGAGCAGGGTAGATGCAATGCAGATGTGAAAGCGCGGACCGGCAAAGTAAGGGCTGCATTTTTACAGTTGAACAACATCTGGAACTCCAAACAACTATCAATATACACCAAACTCACAATTTTCAATAAAAATGTCAAGAAACTTGGAGAACTACCAAAACCACCATCCATAAGATACAAGTAATTATTAACAGTTGTATAGGCTAAATACTTCGGATCCGTTGACCAGACACTATCGGAAACAACCTACTGTGGGAGAGAACAAATCAGATTCCTCTAGTTGAGAAACAAATCAGGAAGAAGCGTTGGAAGTGGATAGGACACACATTGCGGAAAGCATCCAACTGCGTCACAAGACAAGCACTCACTTGGAATTTCGAAGGACAAACGAAAAGAGGAAGACAAACCAACACATTACGTCGAGAAATCGAGACAAACATGAGAAGAATCAATAAAAATTGGACAGAACTGAACAGGTAGGACAGAGTAGTTTGGAGAATACTGGTCGGTGGACTATGCTCCTCCATCGGGGTTAACAGGAGTAAGTAAGTAAATAAGTATCTTGCAGCGCGGTTTAGCAAAGGTATATTTAGATTTGTTAACAGCTTGATTTTAGCTCAATGTCAACAAGTCATACAACCGACAACGAGTATTCATTTTCAGTAATAAATCGTGTTAACAGCAATCTGCCTAAATCTGTCAGACTAAGAATCCTACAGAAAGCTAAAGCAAAAGCAAATTGGGTCAAAAAGTCAAAGCTTTTGTTCAAAAGAGATAAGTTCAACTACTCCTTTCTGACCTTGGCCAGCCTCGGGCCTAATTAACAAAAAATCATTTTGATGATGAATAATGTTCATACAACCTCTGTATTTTTCTAGCTTAGACTTATCTTATTCACAAATCTTATCAGTATTACTATGATTTGCATTACGGGGTTGTGAAGATTGTTAAGTTACACATTTTTGAAACCATGAATCGACGATCCATGTAAGACCACCATTAGAAACCTGGAAGCACTGGACGGCCGTTTCATTCTGGTATGGAACTCATCAGCAGTGCTCATCATCGACTCCTGCACCCCGCAGGATTCGAACCCAGGACCTTCGGTATTGTGACTTAACAATCTTCACAACCCTTAATGCAAATTACCTGTGCTCACTAGTGACTAGCTTCGTGAGGAATCTTCTCCGACTTCTAGTGGGAAGACGTGACCAGTGAAGTTCAACCTGTTCGGGTGTAGACAGTAACTACCGAAGACTGTGTATGAGGTTGCGCAACTCAGTGAATCGATCGAAGTTAGACATTAACACCGTTAGGTACCGGTTTAGTGGTTCGATGGTTAGGCATTCGTGCACAGTTCTGAAGGTCCTAAGTTCGAATCCTGTGGGGTGCAGGAGTCGTTGATGCGCACTGCTGATTTCGAACCATACCAGGACGAGACGGCCGTCCAGTACTTCCAGGTTCTAATGGTGGTCTAACACTGATCAATCCATGGTTTCAAAAATTACTATGATTATCATTCTTATTACTGTTACCATTATTATAAAGCTTATAACCTTCAGGGAAGTTTATTCAGAATTCACCCCTTTCTTGTCCAATTCGTACCTCATGTTATTCTAGACATTACGTGATTCCTAATAATGTAATTGCATGCTTAACTCTATCTCTCTCACCGTCGTGTTAATCCGCAATGTCACAATTTCGATTCAGTTTATGTATAAATTTATTCAAGTGACACACTTCAAATTAATTATCCCAGTACATAAACGATTCTTCATTTAGAGCGTTATGGAGATCGCAGATTTAGCTTGAAATCATGAATGAATCATTGTGTTAAACCACCATTAAAAACCTGGAAGCACTGAAAGATGGCCGTTTCGTCCTAGTATCCCACCGAAGGTCCTAGGTTTGATTCCCACGTACGACAGTCGCGGATGCACAATGCTCAAGAGTCCCAAACTTCTACAAAGAGGCTTCTCTAATGCTTCCAGATTCCTAATGGTGGTTTAGTGACTGGGTTAAATTCGTCGTTGGGCTTATCATTTTAATGATCCGGGATTCGACTCCGATTTGGATGGGTGATCGAGTATGCGGTGAAATAAATCTTCCTTTCAATTGCCGTATATCATACTTACGCAAGCCCCGCTTGTGTGACGACGATGTACAGAAGCCAAATACAAATTCAGACAGACATGACAACAACACAAAGCGTATAAGAGCAGTGAAGCGCAGAAGAGAGGAGGACAGCGAGCCAGACAAAGGCTAAGCAAAAAAATATGATAGACATTGAAAGAAAGCGAAGTAAGTGCATGCATACATGCACTCAAGTGGAAATAATCAAGATAATAAGTGAATCATTTATATAAGGTTCAAAGAGATGTGAATAATGTCTCGGATAGAAAAAGTTTCTTTAATTTGTCGGAAATCTAGAGCAAGCCATGTAGGCTCAACATATTTTTACAGACACTAAGGTGGCATTTATTGACGTGAGAGATTTTTTCAAAATTATTACGAGAAAGAAAGAAATAGTTTTAGAAAAGAATTTGTTTATAATTCATCTTAGATTATCCAAAGTTAGCCATTATAACCATTGGATGCTGATCTAGATGTTGAGTGATTGCACGTGAGATCGAAGGTCTCGGGGGTCGTGGGTGCGCAATGCTGAACAGTTCCGTACACTAGGACGAAAAGGCCGTCTTTAAATGCTTCCAAGTTTCTAATAGGGTTTTAACAGTGATTGATTCAAGATTTCAATGTAATTTTTTCGCTATTAATTCGGTTTTCTAAATATCCACAACATGGCCAGTCAGAGTAGAAGATATTTGTAGGTTACTGGTTTTTGATCATAGGTGTCTTCAAAGCATTGCTCGTATATCCTGGGACAACCGAGTGATCAACTCTGTTATTAGGAAACTGGTGCTAGGTAAGAATGGCAGATAAATGGATGAAGTGGTGAAACTTCATCAGTTGAGGTGGTTGGGACATGTGTTGCGTATGCCTAACCACCGACTGCCTCGACGAGCTATGTTTTGTAGTGTGGGAGTAGGTTGGAAGAAAGTTAGGGGCGGCCAAACCAAAACATGACAGAAATCCATGAAGTCATTGACTAGTGGACTTATCCATGTCGGTAAGTGTCGACTACCTGGTTGGGGTCCGCGAGATGATAATAATCGATGGTTAGAGACCTTGAATGACATGGCTCAAAATCGTTTGTAATGGCACAGATATATCAATTCTTTGTGTTCTGTCAAATCCTAATCTTCGGAATTTCTCATCACCTTTATCTTTCCCTTTTCATCGTTACTTTACTGGATTATACTTCTTTCCGAACCCTAATCTTCTGCATTAGCTCTAATACTTCTACTACTTTTACTACTATGCTATTTGAATTGACAGTCCTATCTCTCCATGCCAATGTGGTATGGCAACTTGGACTGATGTACATAACGTACAAAGTTCTGACTAACCACTGAATTCATTTACCTAATCATCTATATGATCCACTGTTAAGGTGGTTTCGTTCTCTGAGCTTGATGTTTCGGTTGTGTAGCTTTCGTTGTTCTTCTGAACAACATCATCAGCACAAACTTCAGGTAGAAGGAGTAAAGTATTCGAATTTCTCCACGTTTGACCTGTAGCTTGTTCTGCTAACCTCGATCTTGATTGGTTGCTGTTGACCTTAAATCTGTTGTTGTTTGCACCATTGTACTGATTGTATCCCACTTTGATTTGTTTCTTGATCCTATGCATGCCTATGATTTTTTTTGATTGGTTGATAAATTGGGTCAATGTTGATGTGTTTGTTGATTGTTGATTGATTTGAGTGCCAATCTTGTAAAAATTCTGTAGTGTTCTTTGTCCTCCCCCTATCCAGTATTTCCACATTGTCCCAAATGAATGTATGTCCATAAATGTCGGTGTATATTGACATAAGCGAAGAATCGTCGTGTCGTTTGACTGATAATTGGTGTTCACGCAAACAAAGCTGAAGAGGTCGTCCACTTTGTCCCATGTCGTGTTTCTCATAGTCTGAGCAGTTGTTTATTTTGCAAATGATATTTGGTTTTTCTTCCTTTGTCATTTTGTCTTTCAGTGTCTACATAGAATTGATTGAAGTGATTCTATTGGTTTATGCACTACACTTATTCTAAATGGTTTCAGTAGTCGTGCTGTATGTTCTGATGTGTTTTTTATGTATGGTAGGATGATCCGTACTTGATCTCGTTTCTGTTGATGTTTTTTGATGAAGTTGCATGGATAGCCCTTCTTTTGGGAGATAGTAATAAGATGCCTTTCCTCGTTTTCCAGTGCTTCATATGTGTCCCAATGTGTCTTCACTCTTTTGAACAAAGTTTGTGTGCAGTTGATTTTATGGGTTCTTGGGTTGTTGCTACCGTAGTTGAGAATTACATCTATATGGGTTGGTTTCCGAAATACTTGCGTTTCCAGTTTTCCTGTGTTAGTTTTGGTGATTAGTACATCCAGGAATGATAGGCTATTGCTGTTTGATTCCTTTTCCATGGTGAATTTTATATCATCGAAGACGTTGTTAATCCAATTGTCAATGTTATCCATCTCGTTTACTTTCGATAATAACGAATGTGTCGTCCTCATAGCGAACCCATATTTTTTGGTTTGATCACAGTGGTAGTGTTGTATGCTCCGATTTATGTCCTTTATGTGTGATAGGAGGAGTTCACTTAAAGTATTCCAATAAATAAAGTTTGTTTCAACCAATCATAAAAGTAACTATCAACCTGTGCCCGAGGTATCCTTACTTACTTACTTACGCCTGTTACCCCCGATGCAGCATAGGCCGCACACCAGTTTTCTCCAACCAACTCTGTCCTGGGCTTCCCTTTCAAGTTCCGTCCAATTTTTGTTCATTCTTCTCATATCTTTCTCTATTTCTCGATGTAATGTGTTCCTTGGCCTTCCTCTTTTCCTTTTACCTTGAGGGTTCCATGTGAGGGCTTGTCTTGTAACGCAGTTAGGTGCATTTCGTAGTGTGTGTCCTATTCACTTCCACCGCTTCTTCCTGATTTCATCCTCCACTGGAATGTGGTTTGTTCTCTCCCACAGTACGTTGTTGCTGATGGTGTCTGGCCAACGAATTCGAAGTATTTTGCATGGACAACTGTTCATAAACACTTGTATCCTCTGGATGATTGCTTTGGCAATTCTCCATGTTTCCGCTCCATACAGTAGAACTGTCTTCACATTTGTATTGAAAATCCTGATTTTGGTTTTGTTTGAAAGTTGTTTGGAGTTCCAGATATTTTTCAACTGTAGAAATGCAGCCCTTGCTTTGCCAATCCGCCCCCTCAAATCTGCGTTGGATCCACCTTTCTCGTCGGTGATGATGCCCAGATATGTGAAGGTGTTAACATCCTCCAAGGCATCTTCATCACGAGTGATGTGGTTGGCGCATATTGTGTTTCATCGGAGAATTTTGCTTTTTCCTTTCTGTGTATTGAGACCTACTGCTGCAGAGACTGCTGCTACACTGGTCGTCTTCTCTTGCATTTGTTATTGCGTGTGCGATAGAAGAGTCATATCATCTGCGAAGTTCAGATCATCCATCCATCCAGGCGAAGTTCCGAGATATCCCCTAGTAATTCCCAATTGTCTACACCTACTCCTTTTAACCCTTACTAATTAGTCAGAACAAAATAGAAAAAACACACGTGCACCCATTTATCATTGTAGTTTATTTGACAAAAAAAATTCATATGCAAAAATAATAAATACACCTCACCTGATAACAATAAATCATTTTGTACAACCATAAATAAAATTGAAAAAAAAAAGTCAAAAAGTAAGAAGATCATAAAATTTGTACATTAACTAGGCTAATATGCATCATCATTTAACATTCTTATTAGTTGGCAGATAGATAATTCAATCGGGGGGCAATTGATGTACACAGACACAGCGACACACACACACACACTAAACACTAAAACAACAAACAACTATGCTTATTTATTTGTTCAACTACAAAATGATGGGTTTCAAAAATGAGAACAATATGCATAAAAAAATGATCATAAAACTAAATAGGTAACATTTAGTTTGGGATTATGAAAATGATTGTGAAAATCATGCATCGATCGATCATTGGTTAGATTACCATTCGAAACCTGAAAGCTCTGATAACTGGACGGCTTATCCTAGTATGGAACTCATGATTGGCAGTGTGGATCCACGAAAGACTAGCTTTATTAGGAAATCCTTAAATGTGACCAATGGAGTTCAACCCGGTTTGGGTATAGGTGGTAACTATCGAACGAAATGGGTAAGGTTGCATAAAGTGTTTAGATTGATCAGAGTTATACATTAGCACTGTTAAATGATGGCCCCGTGGTTTAGAAAATAAGCACCTGCGCGCGAGACCATCGGTCATAGATTTAGACCCAGTGAATAGAAGGAGTCATGGATGCGCACTGCTGATGAGTCTCATACCAGATGAAGATGCTGACAAAATACAGTGTCTCTTGACTACCCTAAGCAACAATGCAAGTATGTTCGGGATGCCGATGGTCTGGTAACTGATGAAATCTCAGCACAGATACAGAAATCTCGTTTGGCTTTTGTCAACCTGCGTCACTTATAACATAGGCAAGATATCTATTTGCTGACTAAACGACGAGTGTACTGCGTAGCAGTTAACTTTGTCCTACTTTAGGACTACGAAACATGGCCATTAAGGGTAGAAGACATTCGTAGATTATTAGTATTCAATTATAGGTGTCTCCTAAGCATTGCTCATATGCTATAGTTAGGAAACAAGTACTAGGTAAGGATGGCAAATCAAATGATGAAGTATTGAAACTTCATCAATTGGGGTGGTTAGGACATGGGTCACGTGTGCCTAACCGCCGACTGCCGCGAAGAGCTGTGTTTTGTGGTGTAGGAGTAGGTTAGAAGAAAGTTAGGGGCGGCCAAACCAAAACATGGCAGAAATCCATGAAGTCACTGACAAGTGGACTGAGTCATGTCGACAGTTGTAGGCTGCCTGGTTGGGATCTGCGAGACGAAAGTCACAGATAGTTAGAGACTTTGTAGTGAAATGGCTCAAAATCGTTTACAACAGTGCAGGTGCATTCATTCATTGTGTTCTCTCTAATTCTAACCTTCTGAATTTTTCATAATCTCTACCTTTCTCCTTGTATATTTATCTCACTGAATTATACTTCTCGAATCATATCTTCGAGCCCTAATCTTCTCCATTACTGCTAATACTTCTACTATCACTATCACTCTTGCATTTGAACTGACAGTTTCGTATTGTAAGCTGAACTGATGTACGCACGAACGAAGTTCTCCTTTGTAACTGACTGACGAACTGGTCATCTTCAAGTGCTTCTAGTTTTCTAATGATAGTCTGACAGTGATTGATTCATGAATTCAATTATTAAAAGCAATAATCTCTATAATGAAAACTTTTTTAAATTGTTGAGTTTCATTGAAATCATGAAACGATCAAAGTTGGACCACTATTGTCGGCTCAATAGTCTAGAAGTTAAGTTAAGCATTCACACATTAAACCGAAGGATTTTGGTTTGGTTCCCGTGTGTTCTGGGGTCACAGGTGCTCAGTGCTGAAAAGTCCCATATTAGGACGAAACGATCAACCAATCATGGTCTGGCATTGATTCGTTCATAGTTTCAAAAAAAAATGTTGAATAATTATGCAACATTGGTACAGTGAGACCATAAAACAATTTTCTCTTCTAAATATAACTTTGTACTGTTAATAGCCTTTCACACTACAACGATTATGTTTGCTTCCGGTGATTAAGTATGACTAAATGAAATTGAAATTCATTAAAGTCTATTTTATGTGCGCTTGCCATCAAGTAAAAACAATCAGTCAGCTAGATTAGATGAAGCAATGTATAATTGTGTCAAGCACTCGTAATGTACAGCATTATTAATGTATGTACATAATTGTTCGGAATGAAAAATACAGTTATTTAAATTTCAGACAACAAGGTTGTCAGACAGAAAACATACACAAACAATTCATAAACCGTTGACAGGACAAAATGAACAATGAGATTGTAATTATGCAGTTGACTACTAAAAATACTAACTTACTTGCTTACGATTGTCGCCCCCCAGTGGAGCATCGGCCCGGTGACTAGAATTCTGCAACCTTCGCTCTTCTGAGCTTTCCTCTACAGTTCAACCAAACCATGTCTGCTTCGAATTCTTGACGCAGAGTGTTATAAGTTCGATTGCTTTTCCTTTGGCCTTGAGGGCTCCAAGTGTGTGGGTTTACCTCGCGATGTAGCTGAGTGCTTTCCTCAGTGTGTGTTCTTTTCACCTACAGTACATTTTCGAAAATTTCTTCCTAAGCTAAAGGAAGCCGGTTTGTTTGTTGCTGATGTTTTCTAGCCAACGGATCCTTAGTATTTTGCGTAAAGAACTGTTAATAGACACCTGTATCTTATGGATGATGGTTTCAGTTGTTCTACAAGTTTCCACTCTATAATGACTACTAAACGCCTGTATTATATTTTTCGATACGACTTTAATTTATGGACAACCTTTGTGCAAAATCAAAGTGATGTTGAGAGGATTCCTCTGCTTTTTATGTTTAATAGCCTTGTAGTGTGTGCAGTTTTATGTCAGGACTTGTCAGAACTTGTCCCCTTAGCCTTTGGGAAAAATTAATTAGCTCATTTTTATGGAATTATTCACACCTCTTTTAACCTTGTCAATCATTCAGTCAGTCAGTCAGTCAGATGCAACGTAGAACTTTGTACATAAGTACATCAGTTCATGTTGCCATACCACATCAGCACAGAGAAGTAATCGTCAATTCAAATCCAATAGTAGAAGAAGTAGTAAGGGAATTAAAAGTAATCGGAGAGGTTAGGATGAGAAGATACTATTCAAGAAGTATGATTCAGTGAGAAAAGTTTAGAGAGTCGAAACTAGAGGGGTTGAAGAATCCAGAAGATTAGCATTTGAGAGAACACAAAGAATAAATGCACCGGCGCCATTGCGAACGATTTTGAGCCATGTCATTCAAGGTCTCTAACCATCGATTATTATCATCTCGCGGACCCCAACCAGGTAGTCGACAATTACCGACATGGCTCAGTCCACTAGTCAATGACTTCATGGATTTCTGCCATTGTCAATCATTCACTTATAAGCTTGATTGTTTCTACTTCAGTGTGTGTGTGTGTGTATGCTTACTTCACTTTTTATATATCTAGCTTATTTTTACCTGACTTCATCGCATGGAACTGGCTCACTCGCCTTCCCAACTTCACTCTGCTCTACTTGTACGCTTTGTATTGTCATGTCTGTCTACATAAAGGATTGCGTGAAATAAATTGATCTAACTGAATCAGTATTCAGCTTCTTACTAACGCCATCACACAAACTGGGTTCGTTTAAGTATAATAAACAGAAACCGAAGTGGAGATTAATTTCATCGCGCTACTAGAAAGTTCGTAGAAAACAGGAGTTGGATCTTGTAGCACTAAAGGGGTATGCTTTACTTCGAATCTAGCACAGCCGCAACGTATTTTTAATTAGTGAAGAATTACAATTGAGAATTCGGAGTTAGTGTTCGGAATCCGATTCAAGATTGTTTTTTTATCACAAAGTAGCATTAGTTGCAATGAGAAAATGCTGTTTAAGACTGGGGATAAACTTGTTATAATTCTGCTATGTAGCTATTCGAAATGCTACCGCAACTGACCAAATTCAGATATTCCAGCACGACCCTAAATACTACTGTTCCAATGTAGATCAGAACACGACACCGGTAGATGAAGTTGTTTATGGGATTGAGTACAGAAGGAATAATAAGCTTTATAGATAATGCATTTTTATACGGTTAGGTCGAATGGGAACCAACATTGAAGTATGTGACATTGGTAGTTGGTTGGTACGACCAATAGGAAATAACATTTGAAGTGACACTGATAGTTAGGACGATCAAAATATTGACCAGTATGAATTGACCAATAGAATTAGACCTACAAAAATAGTTGTCTTAGGATATTTGATGAATATCCTAACAAAACTCCCCTGTCGTCGGCCATTTAGTTTTTCGACAACGCATCTCAGTCAGTCAGTCAATCAGTCAGATGCAACGTAGAACTTCGTACATAAGTACATCAGTTCATGTTGCCATACCACATCAGCACAGAGAAGTAATTGTCAATTCAAATCCAATAGTAGAAGAGGTAGTAAGGGAATTAGAAGTAATCAGAGAGGTTAGGGTTAGAAGATATTATTCAAGAAGTATGATTCATTGAGAAAAGTTTAGAGAGTCGAAACTAGAGGTGATGAAGAATCCAGAAGATTAGCATTTGAGAGAACACAAAGAATAAATGCACTGGCGCCATTGCAAACGATTTTGAGCCATGTCATTCAAGGTCTCTAACCATCGATTATTATCATCTCGCGGACCGCAACCAGGTAGTCGACAACTACCGACATGGCTAAGTCCACTCTTCAATGACTTCATGGATTTCTGCCATGTTTTGGTCTGGCCGCCCCTAGCTTTCTTCCAACCTATTCCTACACTACAAAACAAAGCTCGACGAGGCAGCCGGTGGTTAGGCATACTCAAGACATGTCCCAACCACCTCAACTGATGAAGTTTCACTACTTCATCGATTGATCTGCCATCCTTACCTAGTACTCGTTTCCTAACGACACCATTGCTTACTCGGTTGTCCCACGGTATACGAGCAATGCTTCGAAGACACCTATGATCGAAAACCAATAACCTACGAATATCTTCTACTCTCACTGGCCATGTTTCACAGCCATATAGGAGAACGGAGCGAACTGTTGCACAGTACACTCGACAACGCATCTAGGAACCAATCAATTGTAGCTAGGACGTCTATTATCGCAACAAAGTTTTTTTTTTTACTATTCATAGTACTCACTAAACGTCTACTTACAAAAAGCCATGAACAATCAATCACTCCAGAATGTTTACACTTCAATGATTCAATGAGCGAAAACAACTTTTCTGTTATTACAGTTATTGCTTATAGATTATGAAGTTTATGCTCACTGTGTTCAACCATGCGCATGATTGAATTTCGAGCCAAAATCCAAAAACTTGTTGTCTTTCATTTTATAATCTCACTGTTGTCTGTTATATAAATCTGAGTGATCGATTTTTAATTCATTAATCGTAGTTTCACATTGGAATCATGAAGAAATCATTGTTAGGACACTACTAATAGAAACCTACAAACTATGAAAGATGAATGTTTCGTCCTGTGGTGTGTGACTCATCAGTAGTGCATATCAATGACTTCTGAAACTCGCTTAACATTTGAACTAGTGAGCCGGCATTCATTGCCGTTAATGTCTAACTCTGATCAGTCTAAGGATTTCGCGCTACCTAAGCCGTATCGAGTTTATGCAGTAACTACTGAAGACAAATGAGAAAAGGTCACGTAAAATCCTTAGATTGATCAGAGTTAGACATTAACACTTTTGGATATCGGCTCAGTGGTCCAGAGGTTAAGCGTTCATGCGCAAGACCGAAGGTCCTGGATTTCAATCCTATGAGTAGCAGGAGTCCTGAATGCGCGCTGTCACTGATGAGTAATCATATACCAGGAAAAAAAGCGGCAGTCTTTTTGGTGTTTCTAGATTTTTAAATGATAGTGGTCTAACAATGATTGATTCATGATTTGAGTGTGAGTTTTTAATTTCAATATATACAAATAGCACATTTTAGACATATAGGTTAATATCTAGAAAAGGCTGAATATTTAGAACTTATCATTAACGATTCATTGAACCGTGAAAAGTGTTTCTCTTAATTTCCATGTAGAATAATGCTTTCATTCTAGACTGTTACTATTTATACTTACTTGTTTATTGAGTCTAGGACTCGAACCCATTCACTGGTTTGTGAAATGTGGTGTATATTTTTCTCATGTGAACCACGGTTGAAACTGATCAGTCTCTTTGGCATACATTTATCCTGACTGAGGAATAGTTCAACATCGCCGTTAGATCACAAGCATTATAGGCATAGATGAATGATTCGATGTGAATGGTACTGGGTTCGAGTCTCAGGGTGAACATAATTTATGGGATATGGCAGGGACATATTCAGCAGCTACGTCCTGGATTCAACTGCTAGTCATTATGCACCTCCGCTGTAATAATCCTTGTAACCTGAAGGTAATATTGAACAGATTCACACAAACGAAACATGCACTGACTTAGACTGATCAATTTCAGTCGTAAACATCAGTTGGACAAACTGAAGTAACCAACGAAAATCCTGTTACACAAGGCAGTGACTTTGTTCGAGTCTCAGAGTGAATAACAGCCAAATACCAATAGATTTCACAAAATTTATAACAAACGTATTATTTCAAAATAAAATCATAAAATAAATTGAATGTAGTTTTTTTCATGTATCAAATCCTGCTGATGAGTCCCATACCAAGAAGAAACGGCCGTCTTTCAGTGCTTCCAGGTTTCTTCTAATGGTGGTCTAACAATCGTTGATTGATGATTTCAAAAGGTGTAAAAACACTAATCTCTATAACTCTGCCCGAAAATATCGTAGCAGTGCTCACTAGTGACTAGCTTCGTGGGGAAATTATCGGAGTTCTAGGTGAGAAGACGTGACCAATGGAGTTCAACCCTGTCGAGTGTGTAGGCAGTAACTACCAAAGACAAATGGGTGAGGTCGCGCAAAATCCGTAGATCAATCACGTTGGATACCGGCCCAGTGGTCTGATGCTTAGGCGTTCGCGCACAATACGGGAGGTCCCGGGTTCGAATCCTGTGAGTTGCAAGAGTCGTGGATGCGCACTGCTGATTTCGTCCCATACCAGGACGAAACGGCTGTCTTTCAGTGCCTCCAGGTTTCTAATGGTGGTCTGACAATGATTTAGTGATGATTTCAATAGGTGCAAAAACACTAATCTCCATAATTGTAATTAACAAATGTTTCACAATTATTCCAACTTCCTAATATCACATAAATTTTTAGGAAAAAATTGTGAATAGAAATTTTTTCCGTGTTTAATCAACAAATAATTTGTTCAGTATTGACAGTTTGACGAATTATAATAAATTCTAATAAAATAAGAGAAAGATTAAAATTTAAATTCCGGAAGTTAAATTTTTGGTAAAAAATTTGAACATTTTTGAAACCATGAATTGATCAATGTTAGACTACCATTAGAAACCTGGAATCACTGAAAGACGGCCCGTTTCGTCCTGGTATGGGACTCATCAACGGCAGTGCGCATCAACGCCTCCTGCACCTGGCAGGATTCGAACTAAGGACCTTCGGCATTGTGCGCGGACGCCTAACCATCGGACCACTGAGCCGGTACCTAACGGTGTTAATGTCTAACTTCGATCAATTCACTGAGTTGCGCAACCTCATACACAGTCTTCTGTCGTTACTGTCTACACCCGAACAGGCTGAACTTCACTGGTCACGACTTCCCACTAGAAGTCGGAGAAGATTCCTCACGAAGTTAGTCACTAGTGGGGTTGTGAAGATTGTTCATGTTACACATTTTTGAAACCCACGAACCCTGTGGAGTGCAGGAGTCGTCGATGTGCACTGCTACTGATGAGTCCCATACCAGGACGAAATGGTCGTCTTACAGTACTTTCAGGTTTCTAATGGTAGTCTAACATTGATCGATTCATGGTTTCAAAAATGTGTAACTTAACAATCTTCACAACCTCGTAATGCAAAAAAATTTAAAACATCGCATCTGTATGTAGGTTTAATAATGATTATTCATTGAAAATTGAACAAAATGAAAAATCGCATAAAATTGATGTATCAAGTAATTTAAGATAGTTTTATACAGTTGAAAATTTGATTAATCATGCTGTAATTATGCACGATTATGTTAAGACTTCATGGCTGCTCTAGTTCTTGGGGAAAAACCGGTTGAACTATTGTTGTCGAGTTATTAATACACACGTCTTTTAAACATTTTAGTCAGTCAGTAAGTCAGTCAACAACAACAACATAGAACTTCGTACATATGTACATCAGTTCAAGTTGCTATAGCACATTAGCACAGAGATGGAATTGTCACTTCAAATCCCATGGTCGTAGAGGTAGTAGAAGTATGGGCAGTAATCGCAGAGATAAGGGTTCGACGATATTAGCCAAGAAGTAGAATCTAGTGAAATAAACTTAAAAAGATAAAGATAAAGGTGATGAGGAATTAAGAAGATTATGATTTGAGAGAATGCAAAGAATGAATGCACCTGCTCCATTCCTTCTTTGTTCTCTCTCAGTGGTGTACACATAATACCCAGCCACAGGTTAAAGACAGAGTCAGTAAACAGTAAACATTGTCTTTGAACAATTGATTCCGAATTTAATGGTTCACATTTATTAAACATCAAAGTCAGACTATTCAATATGAATGTGAAAATAGTTCTCTTCTGTGGGACAGAAACTTGGTAAATACCAAAGCTAACATCCAGAAGATACAAATGTTTATTAACAGTTGTCTACGACAAATACTTCGGATCTGTTGGCCAGACACCATCAGTAAAAACCTACTTTGGGATAGAACAAACTAGACTCCTCCAGCTGAGGAAGAAATCAGGAAGAAGCACTGGAGGCTGATAAGACATACGTGGAGGAAATCACTCAACTGCGTCGCCAGACAAGCACTAAGGTGATAGGAAGAGAGGAATACCAAATAGTACATAGGATTGGGAACTGGAAGTAGTTATGAAAAGATCGAATAACACTTGATCACAAGTGATAAATAGAGCAAAGGATAGATTTGGGTGGAGAATACTGGTCCCACTAACCGTAACACACATACTTAAGTATGTAGTTATATTACTACTAATT